>CM050445.1:287874-300063 GCA_027562315.1 Costus pulverulentus
GGGGCCAGATCAGCAAAAGTATTGGGTAACTTCCTTTGGGATATGCAACAATACTTTGAGGCTAACCATGTTTCAGACCAGGAGAAGGTGAGGGTGTGCACAACATATCTCTTAGATGATGCAAAACTCTGGTAGAGAACCAAAGTTGATTCGACATCAGAGGCGGCTAGTTGGACATGGGAGGTGTTCCGAGAGGAACTGCGACATCAGTTCCTTCTCGGAAACTCGGTGGACCAAGCGCGAGAGGCGGTGGATCGGCTAAAGCACACGGGGACGATCCAGGAGTATGTCAGGGTGTTCTCCGCACTGATGTTGGAGCAACCTGAGATGGCGGAGGGAGATAGGAGGTACTTCTTCCTCCGGAATCTCCAACCCTGGGCGGCAACGGAGGTCTGACGACATGCACCGCAGGACTGGAGGACGGCTGCAGCTATAGCTGAGTCTCTTGTGGACCAGAAGACTTCAGGGACGAACTTTCAGAAAGCACAGAGGTCGCCTCCGAAACGACCATCTCCACCCAGACCTAGAGCGCCAGAGAGAGAGAGAGGCTCTCTCCCCGACGGAACGGACGACAACCAGCATGGCAGGAGCATACTCGACCTGCAGAGAGAGGGCCGGGTCAATTGAGATCGATTGCCTGCTTCTTGTGCAAGGGACCGCACCGGATACGCGATTGTCCGGACTGATAGCGGGTGAACGCAATTGCAGCAATCGTGCATCGGGAGCTAGCTGAGAAACCGGCGGTGGTGCAAGACGAGGAACCAGTAGAGGCCCGCATAGGAGTTGTGCGCATTGCCTCAGTGGTCGCAAGAAAATCATCACTGACCCCCGCAAAAGCAGAGCCGAAAGACGCAGTTGACAAGGGCAACGTCAAGGAGAAGACGAGCTCCGGAGATGCGAACCCTCCACAGGAGAAAAAGACGTATAAGCAGGTAGTGGAGGAAAAGGCTTCACCAAAGTCTTGAGAGGAGATAGAAGCGGAAGAGAATGCAATGCAACGTGCGAACTATGAGAAGCTCCAACGCAAAAGGGAACAGATCTAGAAGGAAGCCCACGAGGCTAATTGTGCTGAGCAAGAGCGGTGGCTCGCCAGCCGGCATTGAGTGGGCAGCCCGTACCGGACATCGAGGGCGATGTCCAAATTGGGCGGGGGAGAATTGTCAGGCCCGGGCCAGGCCGGTTCAGCCCAAAGCCCGTTGGGCCTGGTCCGAACCTAAATCCAAACAACGTACAGGAGAAACGAAACCCAACACTTCGTTCGGAAGATCCAGTCAACATCTAATGTTGACCGAGGTTCTCACACCCGCGTTTGTCTTCTCCGCGTGTGACAGATGTGGGCGTCGACAGACGATGCGGCATGAACGAGGGACGCGAGCTCAAAGGCGGCGGCAGCCTCGTCCCTGATTCCTTCGGCGAAGAACTCGCGGACGCGGTCAGGGCGGAGGTAGGATCGAGAGGCGGCGTCGCCTCCTCTATAAATCGAAGAGGCGAGCAGTAGCGAGGGCTTCTGGACCACCAGCGGGAGAGGGCTTGGAGAGCGAACTTGAGCGTGGAGTTTCGAGTGACGAGAGTGAAACAGAGAATTGTAGCCGGCGCCTGAGGAGGTGACCGGCGAGGGAGGGGAAGTGGGCGCCGACGACAGGGGTCGTCGGCGAGACTAGAGAGGTTTTGTAAGCTTCTACGGAGTGAATAAAAGCTTTTTCCTCTTCCATCTGCTTACCCCTGTTTCTGGTTCCTTCCACGCGACAACGAGTACAGCGACGACAGTTGGCGAGCTCCAGCCGGACGGGAGTCTGAGGGAGGCAGGCGGCTAGCCCTCTCCCTTCCGGCAAGATCACGAGCACGGTGGTGCTCGGCAGAAGCGGCGGCGCGGGCGGCGTCGCAACGCGGACGTAGAAGACGAAGCTACTCTTTTGATTTTGACCAAGTCAAGATCGGAAGGCGGACACGAGATTCGTGTGTCGAAATCAGATTTCAGCGGCTGACGTTGGGTGGACGTCAGCGGCTGAATTCGGACGCGAGGCGGGCGAAATTGAGGGCTGACGTCAGGCGTGACGTCAGCAACCCGATTTTGAATTCGGAAGAGGATTGACTGAGAGGTATTCTAATTTGGGGTTTTTGATTCTTTCGATTTCCTAATTATGGTTAGGGTTTTGCCGAGCGAATTATAATTTGGGGAAGAAAATTATTCGGGGAAGTTAGGGTTTCGAATTGGGGACGAGATTCGGTCCGGAAACCCTAGAGAGCGTTGCGTTCCGGTGTTCCGCCGGACGGTCCTAAGATAGCGGATAAGCGCCGATTCTAGACCGATCCGACCGGGGCGTGACACTAGGAATCCTGTTCAGCAAATACCCTGCAGTTTTGAGTGCATGGATCCATAAAGTTTTGGGTAATGAGGAATTACTCATCATACTCCTAACCATGTCCATTAATGTTCTATTACGCCTTTCTGCAACACCATTTTGTTGAGGTGTTCCTGGCATAGTGTATTGAGCACATATGCCATGCTTTTCAAGAAGTTTAGCAAATGGACCAGGACATTGTCCTGACTTATCATATTTACCATAATACTCACCACTTCTATCAGACCTAATGATTTTCACTTTCATATCTAATTACCTTTCAACCTCGTTAATAAATACTTCAAGAGCATTTACTGCTTGAGATTTTTCTTTAAGCAAGTAGACATATCCATACCGTGAAAAATCATATATAAAGGTGATAAAGTAGTTTTCTCCACTAAATGATGGAGAATCAAAAGGTCCACATATATCAGTATGTATAATTTCAAGGAGCTGAATGCTTCTTGTGCCGTTTTTCTTGTTATGTTTGGTTTGCTTTCTTTTAATACAATCCACACATATATCAAGATCAGTAAAATCTAAATTCGGAAGAATTTCATCTTTTACTAATCTTTCTTTGGATACATGACCCAAATGCTTATGCCATAAGAAAGTAGAACTCTCTTTCATTATGCTACGCTTACATCCAATAGAATGATTAACACAAAATAGGGATTCAAAATTAACATCCAGTATCAATTTATATGAACCATCAATAAGAATTCCAGAGCCAATACAGGAATTTTGTTTACATAAATTGAAACATCCATGTCCAAACTTAAAAGTAAACCCACATTCATCAAGTTTAGAAACTAAAATTAAGTTTCTAGAAATTGAAGGTACATAGAGAGTTTGCATTAGATCCAACTGATAGCCAGAATCTAACATCAATCTGTAAGTCCCTATGCCTTCAATTGAGACCTTTTTTCGATTTCCCATAAATAAAAAGTTCTCAGTTGGGTTTATGGTTTGGATTGAAAGGAATCCCTGCATCATATTGGAAACATGAGTTGTAGCACCAGAATCAAGCCAACAAGAATTAGAAGAAACTTCAGTTAAGTTTAGTTCAGAACATACAAAAAGGTCAGAAGTACCTTTCTTCTCGAACCAAACTTTTCGTTTCAAACAATCTTTCTGATAATGTCCCTCCTTTTTACAGAAGTGACATCTATCTGTCTTTTGTTCCTTCTTATTCATATTCGCAACCTATGATACTTTAACAGGTGCTTTCTTCTTAAATTTCTTGGCCCTTGGCTTACTTGCTCCATGACCCATAAGATTAATTGAATGAACTCCTTGTTTCTTAAGTCTTGTTTCTTCTTGAGTAAGCATACTGGCCAATTCAGTAACATTCCACTTGTCCTTTATAGTGTTATAGTTAATTTGAAAAGGCCCATACTCAGAAAGTAACGAGTTCATTATGAATTGCACTAAGAAGGAGTCATCAACTATCATACCTAGGGTCCTTAATTTTGCTGCAATGTTTGTCATCTCTAGGACATATTGCTGCATACTACGCGACCCATCATACTTCATGGTCGTGAGTTCAGCCATTAATGTACCAGCAAAAGATTTATCCGTAGAATGACAACGTTCTTCCACAAGCTTAAGATACTCTTTAGCAGTTTCAATTTGTGGAATAGTAGTCTTAATGTTGTTAGCAGTTGTCATTCGCATGAAACTCAGACATAATCTATTAGATCTTTCCCATGCTTTATAGTTTGATTTTTCTTCCTCACTGCTCCTATTAGTAATGGCAGTAGGCTTCTCTTCTAATAGTGCTAAGTCAAGATCCAAAACACCTAAGTGGAAATTGACTTATTCGCACCATTCACAAAAGTTCAAACCATTAAACACAGTAACAGAAGAAGCATGCGAATGAAGAGAAACAGCTGCACAAACATAAAATGCTCAATTAATTATGGATTCAGATATTTATAACATCAAAATATATTATTGGTTTCCTTTGGGTAAACACAACAATATATTTGTCATCATTAAATGTTGTGAAACTTTTTCATAATCACATAAGCATTGTCAAATATAATTAACATCTTTGGATACATAATTATATTTAATAATTAACCATTAATCTTCCTTAATTATATTTATTAGCCACATAATATTGATTTACCTTTGGGTAAAATCAAAATTCACACTAATAAATATATTTACAATAATGGTTTATATAAATAAACCAAAACATTATTATCTTTAATAATAAATGGTCACTTTGGTGACTAACATTTATTATTACAAGATGTTAACATTATATTTTTAATAATAAATGACCATTTGGTGATTAACATTTATTATTAAAAGAGGTGCACATTAATATTGAATATTAAATAATCACTTCGGTGATTGATATTTATTATTAAAAGACTTCAATTTAATAGTTTAATCACTTTGGTGATAAAAACTATTATTCTTAATTTTTATTCAATGATGCGTGAATAATATAGATCTGTGACATAGATCCATATACATAATTAAACATTAATTGCACATAAGTTGTGAAAGTCATGTGCATAAAATAATTCCTTTATATCACATGTGCAAGATTACACACATAAGTAAAGTTGTAATAAAACTTTACTTATACATAAACAATAATTTAACTTTCCAAAGAAATAATAAGGAAAGTTTCACGTGGCGGTAAAGAGACAAGTAAACAATGGGCTCTCATAGTATTTATGATATCTCTTTTCTTTATTTACAAAATTACCATAAATCATTAAAACAAAATCAATTCATACGTTTCCACATAAAAAAAAACTTCACTTTATAACATTAAAGAAATTTGATTTGTAGGCGGAATTCTTACGTGAACACATAATCAAGACATTAATTTATTCACCTCTTTCCTTTGATTTACATAATTGCCACAAATCCATAAATCAAAACATCAAAACAAATCATACGTTCCTTTATTTCTTCAATGCGCCGACAAAGAACAATCAACAAATTCTTCAAATAAAATTTTAAAGGAATCATATGCAAAATCATGTGCAAATGAATTCATTCAAAACATTATACAGACAAATTATTTATTCTACAACCACCCCTCTGATACCACATGTAAGTTCATGAAATCAACATAAAGTTTGTAAAATCAACATTACGAAAAACATAAGAATAACGATCATGATATCATCATTCATAACTTTCGAATCTTCGAATAAATAATTTTCACGATAAAACAATAACATAAACGTGCACCTGATGCGGAAGACGACATGATCAAAGAACGCTGAAGAATTGCCGAATTTCTTTAATTGGTTTCTCTCACTTGATCTCTCCTTCAGCACAAGTCTCGATAGAAAAGACATAATCTCGTGCATATTTATAGAGATAGAGAGAGAACCAATTAATACATCCGTTACATTGAATACGTAACGTCTATCACGTTACATAAATGATATTGATGACATTAATTTTACTATTAATGTTAGAATTTAATATGAACCATAAATGTAGGTAATTAATTACGTTAAAGATAGAGTCATCATTAAGGTCATAAATATGATATTAGTATGACCATTAATAAAAAATATGAATCTTAACGTTAAAGACATACCACCATTATTAAGGTTATAAATACGACATTAGTACGAATGAGTCATAAATCTTACACGGTCCTGTAATCATACACGTGGCTGATGTAGACAAAGACGACGAGGTTGAAGAAGCAGAGCGCCCCTAGGAAGGCGTAGTAGTAATCCAGATGGGAGGCGTTGAGGTTGTTCAGAATCCACCCCTTGCGACCGTGCATCATTGTGACCTTGGAGACGGTGGAAAGCAGCACGCTGCTGAGGAAGTTTCCGACGCCGTAGGAGGCGTAGGAGCAGGAGGTGCCCAGGCTTTTCATGCTCTCCGGAGCTTGGCTGTAGAAGAAGTCCACCTTCCCGACCACCAAGAAGCAATCGGCCACGCCCATCAGCACGAACTGCGGGACCAGCACGAAGATGGACAAGGGTACGGTTTTGCCGCTCGCCGTAACTCCGATCTCCGCCGCCGCCCTCAGCCTCCGGTACTCGGTGAGCGAAGCCACCACCATTGCGGCGACCTGGATGACGTAACCCGTGCCAATGCGCTGGAGGAGGCTGATTCCCCGAGGGTTGCGCGTCCAGGCCCTCGCTAGTTTGACGAAGTAGCGGTCGTAGAGGAAGAGGATGACAAGCATGGTCACGGTGCCGAAAGAGGAAAGGCTCGCCGGAGGCACCCGAAAGTGCGGGCCGAGCCGTCCATCGAGTGTCGCGGCTTGCTTGACGAAGAGGGTGTTTAACTGCGCGACCATCGTCGCCGGGATCAACGACGTGAACCAAACCGGCATCAGCCGGAGCATTTGTTTCGTCTCTTCTACTTCCGTCACTGTTGTCAGCCTCCACGGACTCCTTGCGCCGACTTTCACGGCTGCTCGATCCAGAAACCTGGATTCGAGACAGGAGTATAGATAGATCAATTATATATGTATTCATATTATATATAATGAATCGATCACGTATACCTCAAAGAATTCGTAGGAAGGATTCTGAATTTGCCCTTCTTCATGTACTCCCCGGGATCCAATTCATGGAGCTGCGAGAGGTCGTCGGGAAGTGGCACGTTCCATTTTCTAGCGGCAGCAACGAAAACTTTGGCCGCGTTGGTGATGGGGCTGCAATGCACCATCTTATGGCGGTAGAACGGAGTGCCGGCTAGGAAGATGACCACCGAGAGGAGGAGGCCTGCCGTGGGTATGGCGTAGCCGATAGACCAGCCGATGTTATCCTGGATAAATACGAGGACGACGTGGGCGAAGAGGGAGCCGAGGAAGGTGCTGAAGAACCACCAGTTGAAGAAGGAGATCTTGTGCTCGCGCTCCCGGGGGTCGAAGTCATCGAACTGGTCGGCGCCGATTGTGGAGATGTTGGGTTTAGTCCCACCCGTCCCGACCGCCATCACGTAGAGCGCTGTGAAGAACATGCCCATCTGAAGGCGCGACGCCGGCGCACACATCGATGCGTCAGCAAGCCGTCCGGCGTATTCGCCGCCGCAGGGTGGCGGCCGTAGCGACGGCAAGGACACCACTAGCGTCAGAAGACACATCCCCTGAATTAATTCGATTACGTTAATTTATTACTTTAATGATCACATTGGATAATATTGACTTACATATTACATCAAATAACTTCCATTTGAATCGAATCGGTTCGATTCAATTCGATTTGAATCGAATAGACCTATTTCAACATTCTATATATCATTTTATTCCTTTAGATTAAAACAGTATTAATATGCATCATAATATCTATAGATAAGGTAATGCTTTAGAATTTGTGTACATAGATAAGGATGATATTTTTGGCGCACAGAGAGGACATAAAAAGCTGCAAAGCTGCACTCGGGTTAGACTGATGCTACAGAGACAAGCAATCGCTTCCAAGCCCATCGTTTTGTCATATATTAACCAATACTCCAAATAAGATAAATAAGATATGATTGATTGGACATAAGCCGAGTTGTTATATTTATTATGTTAAGAATATACTTCATTATTCATTTAATATTAGAATTACCAGAAAATAGATGAGAGAGGCAATGACGAACGTCCAGTATCGGCCGAGAAAAGCGTCGGCAACGAAAGCGCCGAGGACGGGGAGGAGGAATCCGGTGCCGACCCAGTTGGTGACGTTATTGACCGAAGTGACGGTGCCCTGGTGCAGCTTTCTCGTCAGGTAGAGCACCAGGTTGGACGCTATCCCATGGTACGCCATTCTCTCGAACGCGTCGTATACTGCAGCACATCCATACTTTTGTAATCAATTCATTGAACCCAAAAAAACACACAAAAAAAAGTATGCAAAATCTGGCAGGAAATTAATCGCTAGCTACGAAGAGGAAGAGGAGTAGCATAGTTAGTTTGATTACCGACAATAAAGTAGCAAGCGAACCACCCGCCTCGCTTTGACCGCAGCACGGGGTTGCCTCCGAGGTCCACGGAGCCGTCTTTCGCGTAGTTATCCGCTGCCGAGCCACTCTCCATCGCCGCCGTCGATCGGTCTCCTGCTGCAGCATGTAGCTCTGTTTCTACTTTTATAACGGCTGGGCCTTTCACGAGAGCGAATGTTTTAGGCACGGCCTAAGAAATCGAAGACACGGTGGCTATCCACCGTTAAACGTGCATGCGCATCTCAAGATTATGACATCAACGCATCTTTGGGCTGTGTTTCCTACGAGAGGGAATCCACAGTGGGGGGAGGGAAAACACTATTTTTTTCTTTATTTCTTTTGAAGGACGAAAAATAATGGAGCGAAAAATGAAAAGAAAAAACATTCATTTTCCCTAGTTTTGGCTTCCGCCCATATAAGGCGGAAACCTATCTAGACAAGGCGTATGTGCGCGAGTGACGAGTCCCCCTTCGCCTACACCCATTCATTCGACGTCTTCCACTACGACCTCAAGCCTGATAACATCGTCTGCCTCCGCGAGTTGCTCGCCTCCCACTCAAAGGTTTACCTCATACTCAAATTTGCCATGGGCGGTGAGCTTCTCTCCAACATCAGGGACAACAATCACCTTTCCGAAGACCTCTGCCGCCAACTCATCTCTGTCGTTGCCTATGCCCATTCGTTCGGTGTCTTCCACTGCGACCTCAAACCCGATTACATCCTCCTCGATGACGCCAGTGACCTTAAGATCTCCAACTTCAGGCTCTCCGCCATCCGGTCGTCCTCCTCCGATCTCCACCACACTCAATGTGGCACGCAAGCGTACATGGCATCATCCTCTTCTTCAATCGAAAAAAGGCATGGTAGGTTACGATGGGGCGAAGACAGATCTTTGGTCGTGCGGCGTCATCCTCTTCGTGCTCAACACCAGCTATCTACCCTTCAACGATTACAACCACGCGTGCCTCTACCGGAAGTTCTACAGTGGCTACCACCAATGCCCTAGATGGACGCCGCCCAACCTGCGCCTCACCGTCATCAAAGCCCTGGCGGCAATCTCTCTCGCGTCCGGCGAGGAGAAGCGGCGGTGAGCTTAGCAACGAGCTCCGCGCACAAGAAGATGAAATAGCGGCAACGATCTTTTTCACGTGCATAGGACGCGTTATCATTTTGCTTCATTACTTTTTCCTTTCCACAGCTCTCTCCTTTCCATCGTGCTTTCCATCTGCCGTAGGAAACATAGCCTTAACGATGGCTTATCCATTGTGCCTAGGAATTCTTAGGCATGACAGTGCCCAGGACATTTTTTTCTTTCACTAGGCGAAAATGTTCTCATGCCAAGGAATCTTCGGCATGGTAACTAATCTATCGTTAAACTAATCGTAAAGACCCTTATTCATGTGCGCATCTCAAAGCTATGGTAAAACTGTTTGTCATCTCCATCCATTAATACATCGTCACATTAACTTGCTCTATCGTCGTAACCCAACCCAACTGTGCTTCTCCTCTTTTCATTTCTCTCGCCCCGCTCTCACCTGCTTCGTCACAAAAAACCCTAAATCTCTCCCATCTCTCTCGTCCAAGAAAACGAAAAACCCTAAACCCTCTCCTACTCGGACTTCAACTAGCACCTATGTCGGTAGGATTTTGTTGGCCCAGCGTCTTTGTCCAACGTTCTCATCTAGTGATGTCACTCAGCATCTCCACCATTATTATCGTTCAGCGTTGCTGCCCAACATTCTCATATAGCATCTCCGCCCTTGTCTCCATCTATGCCATTTACTTCTTATAAGGGTAAGAACATTCTCTTTTTTATCGCATTATTATCTCCCTTCTAATACACCATGATGTGCTATCCCCTTTGGGTGCTATGGACTTGAATGCAATCGAACCTTGCAACCAACTTTTCTACATCTTCTCCGATTAAACTTCGACAATGTAGATAGGTAAGATATATTACATTTTTATGTTATATAGTGTGAAAATTGATCAAGTGAATGAGATATGTAAACGTAGCGATGAGATGTTATGTTGGTTAGAATGTAGATTTTGTGGTTGAACTTATGATTTTATCATCAAATTTTTGTAAAACTTGTGAGTCCAAGACAATACAATATTTGAACTTGTGAATCCAAACAAGTACTAATAAAACCAAACTCATATCTTGCATGTAACCCATGAAAATAGTGTGTGATATATTTCTGTAAATTCAAATGAATTTTTCACATTTTTTTCTTTGTTATTTCCATTAATTTTTGCATTTGTACTTATTATCAAACTTGTCTAAAACTTATCGAAAATTGCATGTAACCAATGGAAATAGTATACATAAAGGTATCCAAACTTGCCATAGTCCAGCTTCCTTGTCAGGTACAACACCAAGTTTGACGTGATCCCATGATATGCCATTCTCTCGAACAGCTCGTAAACTGCATCATTGTGTGTGTCATTTGATTGATCCCACAAAGAAAAAAAATAGAACCCAAGATCTGAGAAGAAATTATTTGCATATTGTATCAATTGATTATCGACAAGAAAATAGCAAGCAAACCAGCCGCCTCTCTTTGACCGCTGCACAAAAAAAAAATTTCAGGGCAGTGTACCATGTTGCAACATTTGCAACAGGGTACCCACATCTGCTAAGCACGCATCTTAAAGTATTCTTACTATACGATATTTTAACTATTATACAATATCAGGTATTATACGATAACTCATTAGTGTTATACGATATAAGCGTTATATGGTATTATATGAAAATACATGTGTTATACGATATTTTAGCTGTTATATGATATCGGGTATTATACAATAACACATTGGCATTTTTGTATAATACCATATAACACATATATCGTATAACACTAACGAGTGATCGTATAATATCTGATTTCATATAAAAGATGCGTGCTCGGCAAATGCATAGGGTTCCCACCGAGGTCCATGGAGTTGTGTTCGGCATAGGCTTTGTTTGGGAATACAATGCAGTTAGTGCTGGTGTATGTTAGAAAATGATGTGCCGATAGATTAAAAGCAATACTGTCACTATGAAAATACTATTGATTGTCGTTGAAAGAAGCAATGTAAATAATTATTATTTTATAAAATTAGTTATTATTTATTATTCTATTATAAATTTATAAGGTGAATTTAATAAAGGTCAATTACATTTAAACATGACCAAAAATGACCCCACAAATAATTAATAAAGCATTAAACTATTATAAATTTAGTAATTAGGTTATAATTAAAAGGGGTAAATTTGTTATTTTATTTTTGGGGTGGGTACTTGAATTCCCATACCCAACCCTGACCCGACTTTACCCTGTCGAGTTTCCCGAACTCGACCCGAGACCCCGTCAACTCGGGTTTTCCTCATTGACTTCGGGTCGAGTCGGTCGGGGATAGACTTTCTTGCCATCCCTAGCTGGGTGCTACTGTGAGTGATGTTTCCCCTCCTGGGTCAAAACTCCTCTCTAGGAAGTGGCATTAGCAAGCTGGGAGCTTGCTTTGATTCCTTCACTAGATTCTTCTCGTTCAGGGCTGTCACACCCCTAGAATAATCATCATGAAACTCAATAATTGTTTTCATTAAGTAATTATTTTCTTTCTCTCTTTTTTTTACTTCACAAATTAATGAGTAATTATCAATGTATATTTTATTCTATATTTTTTATTATATATCCTATGTAGTTGAATTTACACTTTAGCCTTTTCTTTATATACTATTCCCCTTGAGTTTTTAATATAATTATTTCTCTATAACTACTTAATAATCTTCATAATCATATTAAAAATAAATCATTGCTGAAAATTATTAAGCGCATTGAAAGAAAATTGAGAAAGAGATAGTTGGGATGAAAAACTGATAACGATTACATTCTATTCATTCATCTATATAATGTACAGAGTC
>CM050445.1:300163-323830 GCA_027562315.1 Costus pulverulentus
ATTTATTTAATTGGAATGATAATATATGATTAAGGCATCATTTGTGGGAAGTTATCTCTGTCTGGAGATCACGTTGATTTGTTTTGGAATTACTCTGATTTGCACATTTAATGAGATTTTCTGTTATACGCAAATCTTTCTTCTTTATCTTCGAATCATGCTGAAATTCATCATCTTCAACAATCATGATATCACAACAGCTCTCGTTCCAGCTGTAACCACAGTCGACACCTTCAGTTGAGGTTGCTCCCACGTGTGATGCTTCCCTCTTGGTCGAAATTCCTCGCTAGGGAGCTTGAAGAGGCGACGTAAGAAGCTCTTCTGCTTCTGGTTCTCGGCAGCGACATCTTCCCCTACTGCTGACTAAGTCTCGGCTATGAGACTTGTAGATTCTAGTGGTTCTAGAGCTGATCAGTGACGCATGTAAGAAACGTAGATCTGGAAGCATATTATTAGAGGGCGCTTGCTTGTCGCCGTGGAAGAAAGAGCAAGAAGATAAAGCTGTAACAACTTAGAAATAAAGTTTGCTCAAAAATCAAATAATGAAAAAAATAGTTACGCCCTTACATAAGGGTCAATACATGAAACAGCCATAATCACCTATTATACAAGAGTTACTTTTCTCAATATACACGTTACAGCCGTAATCATATGTTGCTTATCTTAATACGGCCGTAATCACATATTACGGCCGTAATTATACATTACAGCTGTAATCATATCCGTAATCACATATTACGGCCGTAACTATACATTACAGCCGTAATCCTATGCTATTTTCTTACATCCCCCATTCAAGATGGAGTTTGATAAACATCCGTCAAACCCGTCTTGGATAACAAATAAAAGAATACATGAGCAGCTAAAGATTTTGTGAATATATCCGCTATTTGTTGCTTTGAAGATACAAAATTTGGCTGGATAAATCCTTGTTTGTACTGCTCTCTGACCACATGACAATCTATGTCAATGTGTTTTGTACGTTCATGAAAAACTGGATTAGCTGTGATATGTAATGCAACTTGATTATCACAATAAAGATGGATAGGTGTAGGAATTGTAATATGTAGTTCACGTAAAATATAAGAGATCCATAATATTTCGCATATTGTTGTGGCCATACTTTGATATTCAGCTTCAGCAGAAGACCTTGAGACTGTTGATTGCTTCTTTGTCTTCCAGGATATTAGAGAAGAGCCAAAAAATATACAATAGCCTGTTATAGACTTTCTAGATTGAATACAAAAAGCCCAATCTGCATCACAATAAGCTTTTATACAAAACTGTTTATTTACAGGAAAAAATAGACCTTTTTGAAGGGCAGCCTTAAAGATATCTAAGTAAATGCATAATAGCTTCCGAGTGATGTTTACAAGGGGTCTGAATATATTGGCTTAATTGTTGAACAACAAAGGAGATGTCTGGTCTAGTGAAACTCAAATATAACAATCTTCCAACTAACCGACGGTAAGGTTCAGGATCTTTTAAGACATTTGTACATTCTGAGTGTAATTTCAATCCCTTTGAAAAAGGAACATCTAAGGGTTTAGCTCCCATCAAACCAGCATCTTGTAAAATATCCAAAATGTATTTTCTTTGGTTAACATATGTACCTTGTTCTGTTTGAATAATCTCCAAACCCAAAAAATATTTTGCATGGCCAATGTTTTTGATTGAGAAATGCTTATCCAAAAACCTTTTAACATCATATATATCATCTTCTGTTGGCCCTGTTATGAGAATGTCATCAACATACACTATCAGATATAAATGAGAACTTCCACAAGGTTTTATGAAGAGACAATGATCATGAATGGACTGAATAAATCCATATTCTTGTAATTTAAGAGTAAACTCCCTATTCCATTGTCTAGAAGCCTGTTTCAATCCATATAGTGATTTCTTTAATTTGCATACTTGTCCTGTTGAAACTCTTTTATATCCTTCAGGAGGAACCATATATACTTCTTCATCCAAAGATCCATGAAGAAAAGCATTATTTATGTCCAATTGATGTATTGCCCATTTAAGAGATGAAGCAACAACAAATATAATACGAACAGTAACAAGTTTTGCAATAGGAGAAAAACTTTCTTTATAATCTAATCCCTCAATTTGATTATATCCCTTCACTACCAACCTTGCTCTGTATCTATCAATGCTTCCATCTGGCTTAACTTTTATTTTAAAAACCCATTTTGAGCCAATTACTCTCTTTCCTATTGGCAAACTTGTAATTTCCCAAGTTTTATTCTTTTCCAAAGCTTCTAATTCTTGTTGCATCGCCTCACTCCAATTCTTATCATCCTTTGCTTGATTATACGATTCGGGCTCACGCATAGCTGATATATTTGCTAAAAATGTCATGCATGTTGATGGCAAACTTGAACTTTGTATATATGGAAAGGTAGGTTGTGTATATGAAGTTCCCTTAACAGCTAATGGTTTATCAACTTTAATAACTCCATCCATATCATCAGCTTGTGATACAAAATCATTGAGCCAAGTAGGTTTAGCTCTAATTCGTGTACTTTTCCTAATTTGAGGTTTAGGAACATCAAGTGTCTTTGTTTGAGTTGGAGGACTAAAGGAATATGTTGGAGAATTAGAAATTCTGTCTTCTGTTTGAACAGATTTTTGCACATCAAAATTTAAATCATCTTCAACAATAGGCAAAGGAACATTATTTGTTGAAGATTCTAAATATTGATAGGGAAAATTTTCTTCATGAAAGATGACATCTCTAGAAATATGAACACTTTTTGTGTCTAAATCAAAGCATTTATAACCCTTCTGTCTGATGCTGTATCCAATAAAGATGCATTTAGATGCCCGCTTATCATACTTTTCTTTGTGTGGAACAGTGCTAGTAACAAAGCATAAACAACCAAAAACATGCATTGAATCATATAAAGGAGGATGGTTGTATAATAACTCATAAGGAGTTTTCCAATCTAAAATTCCTGTAGGAAGTCTATTTATAATATATGTGGCTGTAAGAATTGCTTCCCCCCAGAATTTTCGAGGCAAATAAGACTGAAACATGAGAGCTCTAGCAACTTGTAATAAATGTTTGTGCTTTCTCTCAACTACTCCATTTTGTTGGGGTGTAAATACACAAGATCTCTGGTGCATAATTCTATTATCCTGAAATAATCTTTGACAATCATAACTTAGAAATTCTGACCCGTTATCTGTTCTAACTGCTTTGATGGATTTCTCAAATTGATTTTGAACCATTTTCAAGTAATTCTCAAGTATCTTGACAGCTTGACTTTTATGGTTCATCAAAAGCGTCAAAGTTGCTATACTAAAATCATCCACCACAGTAAGAATATATTGTCCACCTGAAATTGATGTTTGTCTACATGGTCCCCATATGTCAACTTGTATGAGTTCAAAAATGCCTTTTGTTTTAATAGTACTTGACCAAAAAGCTAATCTAGGTTGTTTAGCCATTGGACATACATGACAAGGAATATTAAAAACAGATATTCTTTTATTCAGAAAAATGTATTTCAATACATTGATAGAAGGATGTCCAAGTCGTTTATGCCATATATCACATCCTATAACATTGTAAGCTATATTATGTTCTAAACATGATGAAGATGAACTAGAGAAATTTTGTATCATACTTGTATACATTTGAATTATATCAGATCTAAAGGATGACTTATTGAGAACATATAACCTCCCAATCACATGTCCTATAGCCAATGTGTTTTTAGGCCTCAGGTCCTGCATGACACAATGTGAAGGATAGAACTCAAATTTTATATTTCCAATATTTGCAAGTTTGCTTACTGATAATAGATTGAATTTAAATTCTGGTACATATAGCACTTATGTTAATGCAAGTTTATGATTCAAGATAACATTTCCAACATACTTCACTGAATGTGCAAAATTATCTAGTAAATAAACAGGGTTATTTTTGTCCAATTCAGTAAAATCCTTCATCAAGGATAAACTAGTACATATATGGTTTGAAGCTCCTGAATCTATAATCCAAGTATCTGAATTCATAAAACCAAAATTAGGACAAGTATACGCATGTCTTATTGTATCAATACCTGCATAATCTTCAAATTGCGCACAATTCACCATAAGTGGATCAATTTGAGCTTTTCCTTTCATTAGCTTTGTCAGCTCATGTCTGATTATTTCAGATAATGATTCCTTGTCTATGGTTTCTTTAATTTCTACAGAATTCTCAGACTCAATAGTGTTTGCTGCAAAATTTCTTTTAACTTCTGAATCTTTTCTCTTCTGATCCATTATTCCTTTATACAAATCAGGATATCCAAGTATTTCGAAACATGATTCTTTGGTATGACCATTTCTATTACAATGTTCACATCTTAATTTTCTTTTGTCCATATAACCCCCTTTTTTAGAATTCATTTTGCTGTTGTTACCTCTATGCATTTCTTTATATACAGTACTCATTGCAATGTTCTCAGATCTTTCCGTAGATTCAGCATGAACTTCTCTTTGTTTCTCTACACTTAAGATCATAGAATATGGTCTGTTCACACTTGGTAAAGGATCCATCACAAGTATCTGATTTCGGGTGTGATCATAACTATCATTTAATCCCATCAAAAATTGCATAAGTTGATTGAGAGCAATAAAATCAGAGATCTGTTTTCCGAACCCACAATTACATTTTGGAATTAGCATAAGAAAAGCTAATTCGTCCCATAGTCGTTTGAGTCTACTATAGTATTTAGCAACTAACATATTTCCTTGTGATATTGAAGCAATTTCCATCTGAAGCTGATATAACAAAGGTCCATTACATTCACCAAATCTTTGTTCAAGATCTAACCACAAATTTCTAGACGTGTCAGCGTAAAGAAAAGCATCAACAATTTCTTTGGAAATTGAATTTAACAGCCATGAGATAGCCATACAATCAACTCGAATCCATTGTTCATAATCTTTAGAATCAGAGTTAAGTTTTAAGTATCTTCCATCGATAAAACCTAACTTTAGTTTCACTCCTAAAGCAATCTTAACTGATCTACTCTAAGAGAGATAATTATCACCGTTCAAAGGTGTGGTGACAAGAATCATACCTGGATGATCAGAAGATTGTAAGGTAAGATAATCCCCATCGCTTCTTGCCCTTGAACCGCGATCTGCAACAGAAGATCCAGACATCCGCTCCATGGTCGACTCCAAGATAGAAAACCAGAAAATCTGCTAGAAGAGTATCTCTCTGTTTCTCCTCAATGTCGATTGGCTCTGATACCATGTAAGAAACGTAGATCTAGAAGCATATTATCAGAGGGCACTTGCTTGTCGCCGTGGAAGAAAGAGCAAGAAGATAAAGCTGTAACAACTTAGAAATAAAGTTCGCTCAAAAACCAATTAATGAAAAAATAGTTACGCCCTTATATAAGGGTCAATACATGAAACAACCCTAATCACCTATTATACAAAAGTTACTTTTCTCAATATGCCTGTAACTGCCGTAATCATATGTTGCTTATCTTAATATGGCTGTTATCACATATTACGGTCGTAATTATACATTACAACTGTAATCATATCCGTAATCACATATTATGGCCGTAACTATACATTAGCCGTAATCCTATGCTATTTTCTTACAAGTAAGCCGAGACTTGTAGGTTCTAGTGGTTCTAGAGTTGATCAGTGACGCATGGTGGAGCAACGTACCCAGCGTTGAGCTCGTTGTAGCACCTGACGAATCGGACGCTAGACTCAGCAGTCAGCAATGAGGTGGTCGAGGAGGCGACGGGCAAGATGGCGGAAAAAAGTTATATACGGCACCATCCATCCCACACTCTGGTTTGGTATTTGTGTTTGCACGAATCCCAACCTAAGTGTTTTAATTGTGTGTGTGGTGGATGCCACCGCACGGTGCAGTGGCGGTGCGGTGGCACCGTACAGAACTTTTTTCCCATGATGGCGGCCTAGGGTGGTCTTTGTCACGGAAACCAGTGGCACGGGGGTGGTAGTGCATTGCCGAGGGACTGCTGATGTCATCGTTCACAGTGGGCTCTGCGGCGTCCACTGATACAATCTTAGTCCCCATTGCTAATTTGCTACAAGTGTGACATAGAGCGGAGTATTAATAAGTGTTTCTTTGACAAAAGGTTACTCAATTTGTCCTTATGTTCCTTGAGTATATATGAATATTAGAGGTATTTAATAATTTTAAATAATATTTAGTAATTTTTATTTATAGTTTTTAATAGTATGAAATAATATTTAATAATTTTATAATATTAATAGTATTTATATAATATGAATGAAAATAATAAAAATTAAGATGTATATATAATTATTTAAATTTTTTCTTTTTAAATAAAAAAATATATACCATACTTTATCTTTTTTTAAATTTTTTTAATTTTTTATCCATCCAAATAAACAGGTACAGTCATGCAGCTCGTCTAGCTAGTTCCACTCTGGATTATCTTCGCCCTTTAATTTCCAGCCGCACACGCAGCGTGATGCGATGACCCACCGATGTGCTCGTCACTGTTGGTCACTAGCGCCGCCACCACCTATCGCCACCACCAGCGGCTGCCGCGCCTTTTCGGACATGATTCAGCTTCAATGGGACGCGCCCATGAATTCTGCAGTGGATTTCAGATTAAGAGCCTCATGCGAGGCATGTGCGATCGTGGACGATGGACTTTCGTATGCGAGCGTGGACCTTGGACTTTCGTCGGCATTAATTTCCAGCACTAGAAGCTCGCTATTGCACCGCACTATCGTAAGCTGTGGTGATAGACAGCTCGCGCGGCCCGAGTCCTCGCACTGGCATAGCTTTGCTCTCTCTGCAATTAACTTTTTAATTTCAAATAAAACGTTTATCCTTCTCAAGTCATATTATGATTTTTTAATAGCTAATATTTCATTTCGGTCTTGATGATATAAAATAAAAAAAGATTATTTTTATCAAATAAAACGTTTATCCATCTCTATAAATTTTCTATAGAGGTAATCTACTGAGAGTGTTTGATGAGTAGAAATCTTGTGAGGGATTCATGCCTCGGTAGAATTGTCAATTGAGTTCGATCGTGCTCAACTAAATTTTGTATGAGCAAAATCGAAGAGAAGATTAGTTCTTATATCTTTTTATTTTAATTAAATAAACCAAGTATAATATATTAGTTCGAGGTGGCAAATGGTGTCAGACAGGTCAAGCATGCGTTTGCTTCAACTTAGGCTATATGCTGTTGGATGAAATTTATTATGAAAAGAATGAAAAATATAATAAATCTAGAT
Organism: Costus pulverulentus; assembly: GCA_027562315.1. Lineage (NCBI taxonomy): Eukaryota > Viridiplantae > Streptophyta > Magnoliopsida > Zingiberales > Costaceae > Costus > Costus pulverulentus. The sequence goes on from CM050445.1 coordinate 307,436, forward strand.
GAAAAGTTATCTAGATTCATTGCATTTTTCGTCTATCTAAATTTATTATATTTTTTATCATTTTCACGATAAATTTTATCTAACAGAATATAGCGTTAAGACACAACTTGATAAATTTTGAATTGTGCCAATAATGTTTTTTTTTTATTGAACTTAAGCCCAACTCAACGCGTGAAATGCTAGGCAGGAAACAACTATTCAAAGTACAAACCCAAAACAGTATAAATATAATGAAAAAAAAATTAAAAAATATCATAAAAATGAGAAAATATTAGAAAAAAAAGACACATGTCGTGCTTGACCTAGCTTAGCCTGGATGCCTAGTACACCTAGCCAATCCTGTATAAGGGTCTTGTGCTGCACATAGCGCATTGACCCATAGTGTCACGCTCCGGTCGGATCGGCCTAAAAACAGCCCTTAACAGCTGTCTCAGGACAATTCGGCGGAATACCAGAATGCAACTCTCCCTACGGTTTTCGACCCGAAATTAGAAACCCTAACTCCCCGAATAAATTTTATCCCCAAATACAAGATCGCACGGAGAAAACCCTAACCCTAATTAGGAAATCCGATCAAAACCCTAAAATCAATTTACCTCATCTGATTTTGACTTCGGTCAAAATCACATTCGCCAATTAAATTCCTCCTCGCTGACGTCAACCTGCGTCAGCCCTCCAAATCAAATTCGTCGCGCGCGTTCGATTTCGGTCGCTGACGTCGTGCTCGCGTCAGCCGCCGATTTCGAAATCGAATCGATTTCGCTTTTGCTTTTGATCGTTGACCTCTGCCTCGTTTCGAACGCCCGACGCGTTCGAAACTCACGTCGTCTTCTTCGTTCGTCCGAAGCCGAGCGCCGCCTGCGCTCGCGACTCGCCGTCCGCCGTCGACGACTGCCGCTGCCGAAAATCTCCGCCGAAGACGATGAGAAATAGCGCCGCTAACTCAGAAACAGGGGAGAACAGGGATCGACGGAAGAATGCGTTTTATTCCCGGGAAACTACAGATCCTCTCGTCGTCGGCCCCTGGCCGGTAGCCCTCTCCCTTCCCTCGCCGGTCGTAGCCGGTTACAGTCGCTATGTTCCTCTCGCCGGTGCTTCCCTAAGCGCCGGAATCTCGCCCTCTCAAGCTCGGTGGTCGAAGATGCCGATGAAGATCGCCTGCGCTCTCCTTTTAACGCCACAGCCGCCGCCTTGATGCCTATTTTGGGCGTGCGAGCTTCACGCGTCCGCGTCCGCCGCCTGCGAACGCGTTCACCATGCGCGTCTGCTTCTCCCGCCGCTGTCAACGCCATCCGCTGCTCCTCCGCTCGCGTCCGCGTCCGACGCTTGCGGGGGTGACGAAGCAAAAGCTTCGTTTGCCTTTTTCGCGGTCAATCCCAGATTTGATCAAAATTCTCCCTTATTTGGGCTGGTGCTTGAGCTTGGGCCGAACCGGCCTGACCAAGGCTTGACACATAGTGTGCTGAGCAAATGCCAACCATAGACTGACCGGCCGCCATCTCTATTTTGAACAGCGAAAACCGGCTCTGTTTAGTAAAAAGAGATGGAAAATAACAAAGAAAGGAAATGAAGGGAGAGAAAAAGTATACACGTGAGGATCATGTATTTCATCTTCCTTGTTCTTTTCCTCCGAGAAAACACGAATAAAAATCATATTTTTCATCTTTCCTTCTCAGTTTCTCTCGCAGACACCTCTATGATTTCTTATAAAGCGGTATTTTTGATATTGCTAGGTCAAAATGGAGGGAAAAAAAGTACAACTAGCTTCTACATTTAAAAATCCTTGCCCAGCAGTACCCTGTCTCATTCCAGCACGTCTAGTGGTAGCACAACAAGAATTCCACGGCCCACGTTTCCAAAACCTAATTAACTTGTATTCTATCCACCGATATATTTTTTCTATATTCCCCGCCAGCCAAGGATGAGAATGAAGCTAGGTACGATAAGTTATTAAATATGACATTGATTTCTGGACTTAAAAAATCTCTAATAAGGATAACATAAATATTTGTATATATTTAATAGTTATTTATTATTTTTAGATTATAATAATAGTATAACATAAATATTTGTATAAAATTAATAAATAATTATAAAATATTGATTTAATCTGAAATTTTGGTGTTGAGTAAAAGAAAAAAAACAGACTTTTTTTTAAAAAAATTACAGGGCCGTGCAGAAGATGTTCATCCAACGTGATCGCAAATGCCTGCAGTTGACTAAGAGAACATATGAACATGCAAAGGCATGCATGCATGAATGCCGTGGAGCTGCATTCAGCAAGTAATAAGTAGAGCTAGGCGATTCGAATTTACTAAGAACCAAGAACAATAAAACATTCAGGCGAGATAATTAAATAAGAAAGGGATCATGGGCGGGGCGATCAGCGCATGTTCCACCGCCCGTAGCGACGGCGAGAAGCTCCTCCGGGCCAAAGTCTTGGCGCTCGAGGAAGAGATCGAGGAGCTGAAGCGCGGAAGGGAACAGCGCGACGCCCAATTAGCAGCTTCGTCCGGGAAGCGAGTGGCGGTCGTCGCGTCCGAGGAGGAGCAGAGGAAGCCGGAGATGGAGATGGAGTTGACGATGGCTGAGAGTGAAAGTTTGACGGTGGAGGTTGAAGAGGAAGAGAAGAGGCAGCTGAGATCGCTAACGGCGGCAGTGACCAGAGGCAGGGATGATTGGAATAACGAGCCGTGGGGTGGGTGGTGCAGAAGTTGGAGCACGGGGATATTGGAAGGGGAAGTGCAGCGGGACGAGCCGGCAGGGGAGAAGTGGAAGCAGCTCTACCTCGCCATCAAGACGGAGCTCGACGATCTCATCCGCCGGACTCACCAAGGTGCGCTTAATTAATTAGTTTGCAGTAGTGACCTTCTTGGCAAGGAGCTTAAGGACTGTGCTGAGGAAAAAAAAATCATATAAATGGCACTTCGCAGCCCCAATATGAAGGAAAAAAAAATGCAGGGAGCAATTTCTGATGAAACAACATGATACACATGTTTTTGTCCAAAATTTAAAGAATTTTTCAGTACATTAGATTGTTCTCTTCTTTAGGAGGGAGATGCGACTGGAGAGCAGAAGAATTGATGATGGAGTGGCATGAGAAGGAAGTGAAAGCTCAGGAGGAGATGATGAAGATGTTGAGATCACGAATAGCAACGATGGAGAAGGAAGAGGCTAAAAGAGACACAGAGATTGACATTTTAAGGCAGAGCTTGAGAATCTTGGGCGCTACAAAAAGGAGGAACAACTTTCTAAGAGCCTTCTGTGTGCTCACCAATTAATTTGTCCTCCAATATTAGATAATCATAGCAAATTCTACTTATGTGAATTCAATCATGTTTAGATAAAAGCTGTGAATTTTACAAAAAGTTATTGTACACCATTAAACATATTAACACTCCCTAATGCTGAAAATGTACGCTAAGAAGAAAAAAACCCATGTTGAATTCGATTCGTTCCTGCTATATGTGAGATTTGTCACACCTACCGTTTGATAGGAAGATTATGAAAATAACTAAGTTTTAATGACAAAATAAAAAACAGATAGAACTTTAAAAGACATGTGTATGTCTTTAAGGACTAGGGATGCGAATAAAAATACTTACTGTGAGTTGGTTTTCCTTATGATGTAAGATTTACATCTACCTATTCTTAGCTACAACAGAAATTCTATGGTTAGGATCATGAAAAGGGGAATGCTAAAAGCAACATTGATAACTGAACGGGGAAATCTACATGAAGTAGCTTTTGTTAAGGATCAAAAGTACACACTTTCATAATGTATCAAGTGGTTCAAAAATTTATCTAGATAGTGGGATTTTAGTTGCTTTGAGCTATTGCATCTTGTGTATTGTTGCATGATAGATAGAAGCGGAAACATGCATATAAAGATTCTAGAACAAAGGATTTGTATTTTTAGTTATTATATGTTAATAATAGTATTGGAAAGAAACCGATGGGGTCTATAAACAACGGTTCCCCATTTTAAGAGAGGGTAAAGCTGTATATGTATCCTTGAAGTCAAAGCTAAAGCGATATTTCTGGAAAAAATGTGAACTTTAGCTACATCAATCTTATGACCAAAATGGGCTTTCAGGTCCATGACAATGAAAAAGATTCTTAAGAGAACAAATACACATATATGGGTTGATACAATACTATATAAGGCTAAATATTTCACATACCAATATGCTATCATGCTAATTCAAGTAAATCTTATTGGCAAAATATATAGATAATTTTTGTGATATCAAAAGGCACCATGCCATTGCCTCTTTCCCAAGAGAATCTTATTTTACGTTCTAGTGGCAAAGATCACTTACCCAGGTAGAAATAATCCAACAATCAATAAATCATAACAACATCTGCTAGTTTTGCCAAATACCTCTTGCATAATGGCTGGCGACAAGAAATCCTATTCTATAGGCATCGCTGCGGAAGTGAGTGCAGATGGAGAATATACTAATTGAATAGGACGCAAGCAATCCTTGAGCTAATCACAGCTTAAGATTATAGAGCGAAATATTAAATGCTGAATTAATTAGGCTGCTTATGGTGGCCTTTTACAGAGTTGCAGTAACCTATAGAGAATGTTTCCATTACTCGTTGAGGCCAAGCTGAGGCTGCCCAAAATTTTCATCTTCATATTATGCATTCCTTCAATTATTTCCTCAGCTTAGCTTGTAGGTCACTCATCTTTAAATGTCTCTGAAGAAGAACAAGTAGCATAATCAGTCCCAACAACAAGGCTAGTATAAGGGCCAGTTTGAAGCATAACACGTTTCTTTTCCAGATCAAGATCAATTTGTTCCTCTGTGGTAATATATAAATTAACTTCAGAATCGTTAATTAGATTGGGAATATCTGCAGCATTCAAATAAACAGGAGCATCATCCATCTTATAAGAAACTTTAAGAAGCTTAATATTCACTTCCATGTTTTCCAACTTTGTGGCATCCTGTTGATTCGGTATCTCATTTTCAACAGCCGCAGATGTATCAACTCTGCCGATGAACTTGAAATCACAACCTACTTCAGGCCCTTTAATGTTGTTTTCTTTGTACTCAATCTTAATTAGTTTGTCATCCTCCACCAGAGTAGCAATCTCTTTCTGTGATTCCTTGAGTTGAGCAGAATAAATTTTGTTGCCCGTATGATCCTCACTTTCAGGTTCAACATGAACAGTTGAACTATCAAGATCTTCTAATTCAATGGATGTCTTCTCGAGTAACTTGAAATTATCTTTTGGAGAACCTTCGGACACATCATCCTGAAGATCTGCAGAATCTACAGCAGTTCCTTCATTGTGAACCTGCACGTCTTTTGGCACCTGTATTCTTAGAGTTCTCTCTTGCAGCTGTGGCTGTACTAACTCGGCATTATTAAGTAGCTTTTCAATTGCAAGATTGACAGTATCCTTGACCCACCTATCATCAAGTAGGGTACTGCACAAGAAGATTGAAATCATTTAAACAGATACCATAGGCAGCTAGGAATGGCACGGTGCATTATTTGTATTCATTATGATTTCACGGTCATAACAAAATTGAACCAGAGAATGTCTTTTGTAGCATTTAAATTAATTGTGTTAAATCATATGTAAATTACATTCACCTACTTGTGTTTGATTCCGCACATTGTCCAATTGTAGTAGGTTGTCAACGATGGAGCATGGGCTCATTGAATAAAATTTAATTTGGCATTATAAGACCGGTTTGGTCTATGGGTGTTTAAGTTTTTCATTAAGGATTACACTCGCACTTCTTTCGTTACAAATGACACAGAATTTACTAATTCAATGAGACACGATTATACTATGGTTAATTTTCTCCTACTTTTCTCTAGATCAACATTACTGTGGATTACCTGAGGTCCAAGAACTGAAATTAAAATGGTATGAGCAGACAAGTCTTTAGCTTACTGTTAAGCTGCAAAGATTCTTGTCCTAGAGTACAATAATGAGGAGTCCGAAAGCATTATAATTGTGACATTTATAAGTTCTCTCTTTACTGAATTCATATTCTTTCCATGCTTCTTTTAATCATTAATGCTACAGAAATTATTCTTCACTTATTGTTTTATTATTTATAAGTGATCTCTTTACTGAAGGATACACTCATATTCTTGCTATGCTTCTCCTTTTAATCATTTGTGCTACAGAAATTATTCTTCCCTTATTGTTTTGTGCCAACCCCATGCATTGCACCATAGGAAAATGAGATCTAAAATCACTCCATATATACAATAAGAAAAATTTATAATTCTAATTATCATTTTTTTCACTGCCGATGCCTACCACAAGAAATTAGAGTTAGGTAGAGATACTATCTGTTAATGATTCTGTTTTTCATTGAAGTTGATACACAGACCACTTGACTAAATGAAAGAAACCTACTACTGCAATTAAATAATTAGAGAAAGAAGACGAAATAACTAATTATTTAAAGTATATTCAAAATGAGCAGAAAAAGGTCAGCTCATACCAGTGCAGATTACATGCAGATGTACTAATTACATCTATTTCTGTAAACATACCCATTGCCACAGCCATTAAATCATCGGACATGTAACCACCAAGCTTTGCAATTTTAAGCAGAAAATGAATGTCTATATTAACCTGTACAATTGAGAGCAAACAAACTTTGTTAGGCACATTAAAAGAAACATAAGTGATGTACAAACAGCACAATTCTGTATAGGAATCAAAATCTGATGCTACTGGCTACTCAACAGAAACCTTGAGGGGATTATTTGGTCATTTGCAAATGAAAAAAATTCCAATGCGAGTTGTATACAGGACTACAAATACAAAACATACAAATCACAGTTGCACTCTCTGTTGAATGGTTCCATATAAATCAGCAACTTGTAGGCATGCATTGTTTTGGGCAGACTACAAACACCTTCCAATTCAACACTTCATATTTCCAAAGATTATTCGTTACACTCTAAGACTAATGTTTGCCATCTTTTTCAATATATTACAAAAAGGATCCTCTATACTACACTCTAAGACTAATGTTTGCCATCTTTTTCAATATATTACAAAAAGGATCCTCTATACTTTCCCTAATCCCCTTGTTCTCTCCTCAAACTTTTTTATGACTTGCTTAATGACAAAATTAACTTATTTAACTTAATGAGCATGACCTGATTGAAAATGCTCGAGTCATTGAAAATACTCAACCAAGTTAATAGTATTAAGTTCATTATGCCTTGTATAATTTTTCTCACAATTCCCATGTGAATCTAAATTAAGGTATCATACTTTCCTACTTAAGATTTGATTTGATGTTCTCGAGCCTAAAACTAAACTCATAGTCCACAACCATTTATAATGGCAACACATGAAGGTAATCCAATAATGTCTCTATCAGTTAAGCAGTTCTTTCTTATTGAACTCTCACTGTGTGTAGGACACGATCTAATTTGATATCATTTGTTATGATCCCTAATAAGAAAAATGATTCATTAACTTGATGTGCCTAGGCATGAAGGAATCTGTATCAGTAAGTACTATATTAATTATAACAACAAAACAATAGGTATAGTTAATAAAATGTCACATATAATCATGCAACATCACACAAAGCTCCCTAATGTTCATAAATCTAAATATGTTTTTCATTACTATTCTAACAATTATATTCATTCATATATTTATATTCACTTCAGCCAACAAGTTCGATATACTGGTTACATTAAGAGCAACTATGTTTGCAGATTTTCAGCTTTAGTCGCAAGTATACATACTACAACTAATTCATCAGCAAGCAACCAAACACATCCATCTATCAATATTACAAATAACACTACCGCAGGCTCACTTCAATTAACTGAACAGTGAACAGGCCCAGAGATATTCATAATAATTTAAGCAATTGGCAGGAAATAAAGTAATAGTAATATGAGTATACAAGTTCATGGCTGGGTCATGTCGGCTTCTGCTACACCATCAACCATATGGCAGTAAAGAAAACAAAGAAGGAAATAAAGCAATACCTGCTTAATAAAGCTATAACTTTGCAAGTCTACAGAATCTTTAGGGATTTTGAAGTAGCTCGGATTATTAGAAATCCAAACAACAAGAGCCTCCATCAACTCTACTAGTAGCCTTTCCATAATCCCATGGTTTCTTTGGAAGATGGATCTGGAAACATTTTCTACTTTCTTCAACCAATGGAATAATTCCTTCAATGAAAAACTACATATCAGCATACACACAGTATTATGATCAAACAAGATAACCCATTTCTAAAGATAAACTTAATTTAAAACAATTCACATTTGTTTTCTAGAAATAAGAGAGATGTCAGGATGAATGAACTTAATGAGAAGATTAACAGCAGGAACATTCACAATCCTCTTGAGCTTCCTCAAAGCAATTCTGTGAACCACAAAGATGAGATACAAACATCATCGGATAGGAAATAACAACCCATTCAACTCCATTTTTTAGATGTGGAAGAACTGAGAAAAATAAAAGAAATTATGCAGCATTTTCAGCACTAGAAACTCCGAACGATTTAAACTAGGACCAAAATCCATCTGTTAGACGATGCATGAGGTACGAGCAAAACTTACCAAGTAAATGCCCAAATCAAATAAGCTTTCTAAGAGTAAATTTCCGTTTTCTTCTTCCTAGTACTATTTCAGGCGCATGTCATCCCAAATCAAGCATAATGAAAAACTAAATTCCCAGGTTTCATAGTTCGGTTATCTAAATAAAAGAAAAAAATTTTACAGCATCATCTTTGTATTGGATTTATGACAATTTATCCTTAGTTAATTCCAAAAAGCAACTCAATTATGTGACTATTTTGATGATAAAAAGTGTACCGACAGTCTGCAACTAGAAAAATGAGCTCAATTACTTGAAAAGGTGATCTGCATTTTCTTAGAAAAATTTAGGATCTCAGAAGTGTCCTGCCCTTTATTGCAGCCTAATGTTTGCTCTTTTACAACGTCTTCTCACACGGAAGGAGCGTCTTAACTCCTCTCTTCTCAGGTATGTCTTATATTCAGAAAAAAATCCAAAACCTAGGTCATACTCTCACTTATTTGTGCACCTTGTGAGCTGGTTCTTGTGTAGTCTACTATCACTATTTTTCCCCTATACCAAATCGCATACTCTTTGGAACAACTATATTTTATTAGGATAGTCTTTCTATTTCTTATCTGAAAACAACGCGAACAATTCATCTTGATGAGTCACCCTCCATCTGACTGCCTCATTGGCATATGGCTTTTTAATAGCATGGAATAGAATTTTAGTTGCATTGTTATGTTTCACTGTATTGCTAAGGAAACCTGGATTTCTTTAAATATAAATCGTGTGAAGATTTCTCTCCAACAAAATGGTATAACAATATTTTGCCTCCCTGAAAAAGTGAAAAACAAGTGGGATGAGTTATCTTCCAATCATCCTATTATAAGTAATATAGGAGATTTCTTTATGGCCCACATGATTCTTAAGCTTCCACTTGCAACTAACCATCATTGATGCTACCATTCCACGATTGAAGAATGCTTGTTCCTAGATGCACCAGATTGTTGATTGTAGATGGATCACTACTCACTCCTAGTGTATATACACTTGCAATCATAAAGGGTTATGTCACATGAGATGGTCGTGGTAGCAACTACTATATTGGTTTTGGAAGGTCAAACCACAATTTCTTTACACGTTGAAATCACACCAATCATCCAACCAAGTGATGTTGATACTCGAATAACTTGTTTATCCTATGCTCAAGTTGACACTGACTTCTAGTACAATTTTTTGCCCCTTTGCTTCCTAATACACCTCCCACTATTACGATCTTTGCTAATAATTATGAGCAATATCAATACATAATGACTATATGCATTAGTTTTTCAATATGACTTGCTACTACACAAACCATATTTCGCATAGCCTCTAGTGCCTTACAGTGCCACTGGCACGTGATTCAAGAACCTCCTCTTAATTTTCGAGTACTCATTGACATTTTCCCATTTTTAACATGTCTAATATTATCCCATTGTGAATTCCACATTCTATTAATGGTACATATTCTGTTTTTTCTTCTTCAACATGATGTTATTTATGTCACAGCTCCTATTAGTTTGGTTTCCACTAGTCAGGTTATCAAATTACCATGTTGCAAATGTTACATTTTTTTTTCTTCCCATTTGCACTTTCCAGAATCTATACACAAATGTGACAATTGGTGGGGATTATAAGTCTAGCTTCATCTAGTATCATACTGATCGACCTACACCTTGTTCCTCAACTCCCTTTGCCACCTTAATTACCCCCTACCACTAGCACTGTCATTCGGGTCATTCCTCCTGCTCAAGTAAACCCTCATTATCTTTGTAGTTTAACAAGAAATAGTTGTTGCAAACTTGCAGTTACTGCACAAGTCAACAATGTCAGCATAGAGAGAAATGATCTTAATTGCACAATGGTTGTGATGCAATAAACGAAGCAATTTGATCATATTATAGTATAATAAGTGGTTCGCAGAATTTATGCTTTTACATTACATTGGATATTAAATCTTATATCTCATGAAAGGAAATCTATCATTGAGAAGAAACTTGCCAATTAAGTTGTCACTCTCGCAGCCTACTGGAGAGCATCTCTCACCATGGCATGGTAAAATTTATAGTCAATACATAGTTACGAAAAAAAATTGATTCGTGAAATCCAGAAAGTAGGAGATTCTTTTTGAAAGAAGTACCAAACCTGGAAAATAGAAGAAGGCACCAAGTGATCTTGTCTTGAGAACGCATAACACTGATTATTGTATTGAGTTTCATAAACAAGATGCTGGCAAAACGAATTTTGCAGTCGAGCAGCAACCTTTTTAATTGAAAGAAGTAAGACCTGGAAAGACATAATAGCCTGCTCTGGAGAAAAATGTGTAGGTTTGATACTGTGAAAGATACGAGAAGTAACAACGGGGAAAAGATCCACAAAGGTTGAAATATTGACTAGAAGTAACAGCTGCTGCTCTAGCTTTGGAGTAGAGATAATTCCTTGAGGACCTTGACCACAAATTGAAAGATTATTTTCTCTACTTTGTATAGCTTGTTCCATGGAAAAAATATACTCATCGACTAGGCCGGTGAGCCCTTGAGCTATTGAGCTATGCATCTCAAAAGCAAACAATGAAGATATGTCATCGATAATTACCTGTTTAACAATGATATCTGATTCAAAACGAAAATATTTCTAGCATTTGACTGTAAAAAATTTTGCACTTGGTTTAAACAAGTATCCAAATTAAGATCTAAGAAATAATGGAAGAAAGTACCTTAAGAGTTATGCATACATGTAAGATCATTGCGTCAATGGCGAAAGGACAATCTCAGAGTTAATTTTAATCTTTCTAATTATAGTAATCCTATATCTCAATTCTCAATATTGAAAATCTGGAACTAATTATAGTAATCCTGTCTCTAGGAATTCAATCAAGCAAAATATCAACTGTAAGAACAGCCAAATTCCATGATTTCCTACATTGAGAAATTCCCAAAAACAATGATGCAGCCAAGAATGCAAATACAACTATAATCCTGCATAGTTGAAATAACCAGTAGCCAGTAGGTACAAGGAAATTATGATATGATATTTAAGAAATTATGAAAATGACCGTCTAGAGATAGATGCGATAAGTGGAATACAATTTTCATATAAGATTTGTTTAGGGGCCAAAGGAATTGCTAAATACCTTATTGGCAAGGTGCTTATTTTCATTCTAAGGGTGGCTTTACACTAGTAGTTGGCATACCCAACCATAAATATATATGATTTTGCTAAACTTGTCTTCAATTTTGTAAGTGTGGATTCATTCCAAATATAGCAAATATAAATAAATCATCTAAAAATGCCAAAATGGTCCTTCTCGAGTCTAAATGGTGTCTATGAGGAGTAAGACACCCTTCTTCCATCTCATAAGAAGATAAGAGGCCATTGGATATCCTAGCCTTAACCTCTTGGTACTAGAAAAGAAACCAACCAAGGAACAAAAAAACAGGTCCATAGCGGCCGATATGGGCAGTATTCATCGGCCAAACCATACAAAATTGATATAAACACATATTATACATACATACATATATATATAATAGGTACCATCCGATACTGATCAATACATATTTGTTTGACAATAAACTAGTACACTGCAATAGACCGGTACCTTAAACCTTAAAACTAACATCCTTTCCCTTAGTGAGATGGAAAAAGACAACAAAGACATTCACCCAATAATGATTCTCAAAAATGAATATGCCTCAAGAACCTTTAGTAAAAAGTCTCATTGCACAAACTCATGAGCGTTGTGTAAATCTATCTTGAAACTCAACCATAATGGTCCTTTGTTACAATAATAGTTATGCAAAAATTTCATGGCAACAAATAATGTTCTTATAGATATAGCGTCCACTCATGAATGCATATTATGAAAGATCTATGATATTTGATAGGACACAAATACTCCTATTAGCAATAAGCTTCGAGAGTTTTGCATTATAGTCACACAAACAATCCAATGACATACCTTGCACACAAAGATCCATACATAATCACCAAAAATGTTTAGGTCATATTTCTTTAATACAAGAGTAATCGATAAAATATTGGCTTGCTTCAATAACTTGTAATTCCTAAAAAAGTTTTGGATTGTCCTGATAACCTCTTACTAATGATATGCCAACATGACTTGAAGATATATCCATTAAACCCATTGACCCTCAAGGCTTTATCACAATTTGATGGCTTGATGCTATGATCATATTCTCAATTTCCTCCCTATAAACCTCTGCGCTAGTAAACTAATGGATGCTTTGCTGAGGTTCCTAATTCGTGCACATCTTTGACATATCTAGATCAATAAAGTGTTAATGGAAAAAGATGTAAATGTGTAAATATATTAGATTAGTGTAAATACATAGTTTATTCTATTAGATTAGTGGATACAATTGTTTCGATATATGTAAACGCAAAACCCATTTTGTATATGAGTTGATATTAATGAAAGGGAATCACCAAAGGTGATTGCATTGTACAATTCTGTCAAGGAGCAAAATAGTTTCTAAAAGAATGCCATTACTCTCTTTTCAATATCATCCCCTATAAAATCTCACCCAAATAATTTAATATATTTGCAATTAAATTCATACTTCTTGCTCTAATAGAGTTGTAAAAATATCATGTGTTAAAATTGTACAATATAATCATCGGGTCTCTAGACTCAAACAAAAGGCTAAGTGTTTGTGTTTAAACAAGCTAGGAATTGATATCAACTTCACTCACATGAAGCACTCGATCTTGGGTTGTTCAAGACACCAAAAAATCATGAATTTCCTCATACCCACAATCTAAATTAGAGTAGATATCGTAACACACAAAAAACTAGATGGAAGATTATGCATAGTATATGAAATAATCCCAAAAATCACATGACACAAAGAACTTATCACATGAACATTAAAGTGAGTTAGAACCTAAATATGCCAATTATGCCCCCCTAAGGATTATAGAGTAGTCATGAAAGTAATTCTATCTTGATGGCATCATTTGTGTTGTCCATGTGAACCAAAAGGAAGAGAAAAAGAATAAAAAGCATATATAGATCTTTTATTGTTGCTTGCCTTGCTTAAGAATAAATCCCCTTAGTGTTCTAGCATGCTAAATTTTTCATCATTTAAGAAATTGTTCATGGGAATCTAGGCTCTTAGAATCCTTGCGCATGGTAACTTAGGCATAATCCACATTATAGCAAATCATATCAAACTTGTTAAACATTTTAAGAATTAAGTACCTCAAGAATAAACTAATGGACATATTGGTTGGTTTGTTCACTGGCCTACTAAGAATGATCATAGTCATATCCAAGACCATCATATTTGACTCTACCGAGAGAATCTAATAGTTACCCTTATTGCACACTTTTCTTTAGCGGTAATACCAATCCTCATGTTGTTATCCAACAACCAAAGTTGTCTTTTCCTTCAGCCTATGTTGGTACTCCTTCATGATCTTTCTTTAGAACCCAAGCGATCATGTTTTTTATTTGATTCTCCTGGCAATTCTTATTCGCATGGCCAAAAATAACATGGTGAGATCACTTGACTAGTTTTCAATCATATTTGAACTAGATCACAACATCTTCCCATTCACAGACACTAGAGGCTCAGATAAAACGCCCACATAGGTAATCACTTCCCATGCACAGGCATATCCAATTATAATCTTCGTTGTAGTTGCTTGATCCATGTGAAACAGCTTCCAAATGGCACTAGATATTCTTCTAATTAGCTTAGGTGTCCACAAATGGAGTAGTAGATTAAAGATCCTTACCGATAGTGAAACCATTGAATAATTAACTTTCTGGACTTGCATGCCATGACTCCGTGTGACCATTACTTAATTGTAGATGAACCAAAGACCGCCTTCAAATATGTGAATTTTATCATCATCCAGAGAGAACTGAAATAATATAAACCTAAACAATATTTATTATCGAAAAACACTATGATTGACACTTGGGTTGCTATAATGTCTGCACCTTGTCTATGATAGTTGTGTATGCGGGCCAAGCACCTACAAAGAACCAAACAAGAGGGTATTTCCATCATTGAATTATTTCTTCCCTCTAATAATACTTGGCTTCTCATGTGTTAGTTCACATTCCTTAGATGCATTGCAAGATGATAATAAGATACTCCAAGATTTTCAAGAGGCAATTGCCATTGAAAGTAATGAAGGAGTCATACCCCTAACAAAGTTGATTCCATTTATTTTGCCAAGTCCTCCAAAAGCAGTGACAAAAAAAATGGAAATTCTAGATCTCGACTCCTTATGCTTAATCAGTGGATTCTCTATGAGCTTGAGGGGCCTCCTAAATCTGCCTTCACAAGGGACTTAGCATTCTGCTTTAGTGTTCCATCAGCAGAAGTAGCAACCACAATCACAAGAGGGGACGCCTCATTAATTGTTGACGTAGGAATATTCACCTCCTTTAGGACCCAACAATGTTGCTTTGCTCTTACCTCTCCCCCTCCATCTGCTTCCTCCAGCCATGAGAGTATTGTGTGGTTTGTGGTGGATTTTTGCAATTTCCTTGTTGTCCTCATGTGTTCAGGTTTGATCTATTGCCACATCAAATACAAACACAAATTTAGCAATATCTCTTTTCATTTTATGTAACTAATAAAGAATTTGTCATGTCCTTTAGGCTCTTTGCCAATGTGATACTTCTTTGGAACACAAAATCTACCCCTAAATCTCAAGATACTTTCTACAATCAATTGTAACTTCAAGCCTCAATCCCAATTCAACTTCAGAGTTCAGAGAATATTTTGCAATTGCACATCATCATGTTCCTAAGACTCTTTAATTTTATATACCAAGTTACCAACTAAACTGAGCTACCATAATTATCTATAGAGTTTATCTTTCTAATAGTGATGAAATGTCTAGATTTAGATGTCCTTTCCACTAGGAATGGGTGTATTTTGCAGTTTCTCTGCTACCCTCATAATCTCGGGTTGACCTATTGGCATATTGAACACAAACACAAATTTAACAAAAAAAAAAAACTCTTTTCGTTCCATGCCACTAATAGACCTTCTTCATAGTTCATAACTTCATATTATTAGGCATCCAAGCACAAGATGGGACCTATGAACTTCAGTCATTAACTATTCCTTACCATGACATTTCACTGGAACACACTCTACCAGTAAATTTCAAGATGCATTGTATATCAACTGTGAATATAAGCCTGCTCAACTTTGTAAACCATAGCTTCCAATGTATCCCATGCTTCGAAGGCTTTCATATTATGTACCAACTGAGCCTGGGCTACTGCAAATCAATATGTTGTGTCTCTTTCACTACAATAAAACTCAAGACATACCATATCTTCTATCATCTAAATCTTAGCAACTCTCAAGCATAACTACCAACTCATAGATTTCCTAGTAACTACAACAACCACTACAACATACTCAACTTCACTATTAGCTCATCCATGGCGATAATATACTCTACCCACCTTCACTATTACTGTATTACATGCTCAACTTCTGTGCAAACAAATACTTCAAGATTCTATGTAGTGAAGATTTTAGAAGTTATTTCATATAATACCTCCATATTTTCTGAACAAAATTACAACAAATAATCTCTAAAACATACACAAGATAATTTTTCTCATGTTCTTTAAACAATTTAAATCAATAAACAACAACACTATCATGTTGCAATAATGCACCAACGAAACTTTGAGCATCGGTATAAGCTCTCCAATAGGCATCATACCATACACATTGGGTTCATAATAATCTTTATTTCAGTTCAAGGAAATTCTTTTAACAAGCATCATTCCAATGGAACTGCAC
>CM050445.1:330103-341141 GCA_027562315.1 Costus pulverulentus
CTGCCCTACATGACTCATCGGCAATCGACGATATTACAACTTTAATATTTTTTATCGGACATCATTCTCTATAGCCGACTTCCTCCCATCTCCTCGCATTCGGCCTAGCGATACCATCAACGACAACAATCATTGGCATTTCATCGATCTATGTGCTGTAGTACTGTTCGATATCGCGTAGTATACGGATGTCATCCTTCCGGACAAAGTTTATCCACACCCTACAAAACAGGATAATTGCATAATTAATAGTTAGACAGAACGTAAAGGACACCATGCATAGAAGATACTGGAAAGTTGTTGCTGCGCATCTTTTCAGTCAACCAGTCGACCTGCCAAATGAGCGTGCATCAAAGTCAGTCAGATTTCTTTATAATATGATAACATAAATAGATGTAACTAGATAAAGACCGCGACGATCGGTGCTGGGACGACTGGCGACGATTAGAGGCAAGACGGCGTGCTGCGAAGACGAAGAAGAAAAAGTCGTCCCGCAAAGCAGAGTTACTTTTCTAAAAGCTGACCACGGACGGCTTTTCCTAAACAGTGATTCAACTGAGAAGCTGAGCGTCAAATGGGGCACGGGACGGCTTTTGGCTGCCTGCCAACGCCAACGCGGGCGGGCAGCGACCTCCAAACGGGGCCTGAGCACAAGTTATCTTCAACAGGAGAAATCACATGTCGCAACTTTCAAATAAGTTTTGCTACAAGTATGTCTCCAATTTATTAAATTTATTGCAATAACGTAACTGAAATTAACTTCACGACTAGACGTTTTATGACATGAGAGATATTTAACATAATAGCATAGGCAACAAGTCTAGTTCAAGTCTAGTTCAATGGCCTAACTACAATATTTAACATAATAAGCTCCGTCCTTTGGAAGCTTTAAGGTGCTCACTTAGTGCATCCAAAACCTCCTCGAAGAGAGGAAACATCTTGAGAAAGATGTACCCTTGGGAAATTTTAAGGTGCCAAAACCTTCACCTAGCTTATTTTTGTGTCTAGGCATGCACCTTGGTCACCTTTGATAACTATTCTACTAATTTTATAACAATGGCTGTATACTAAAAAGATCCGACAAATTTTTTAAACTGATAAGATCGGATAAATCAGCTAAAGTTGTGAAGGTCAAACAAAAGTACTAAAGGAACAAACACCCTATCATCTATCATCTGCAAACATCCATATATACTTCCCAGCATATTGTGGTCTCTTCTCGCCTGTAGTGTTTCTACTTTTCTGTCATTTTTATCATTGGTTTAACAACTCTATTTTTCATCCTGTAGTCATATCTCATTCACTCAATAAATATTAAATTCATTGCAGTTCTTTCCTACCAGCAAGAATTCACCTTCACAAGCTACTCTTATGTGATGGGAATCACGGCCCGCTGCTGGATTGCGGATGGCTTCTCGAACCCATAGGCGTAGATTCCGCGGAGGTGGTCGTCGCGGATACCCATCTGGTCGAAGCTGGTGATGGCCTCGACCCCCGGGCTGGTCTCGAAGACCATATTTTCGTCATCCAAGGAGCGGCCAGGCGGATGCCTGCTACGAGGGGCCGCTGTGCTGGTGGCGGCCATGGCGAAGAAGAGAATCTCCGAGCAAGGCGAAAAGAGGGGTTCGAGGAGGAGACGCAAACCCTATAACTTCGCCGGATTGGCAAGAAGACGCGACGGCGGTGGTGGCTGTCGAAGGATCGGCTTTCTCCTGTGGGGACCAGTTGTTACGCCCAGTCGCGACTTCTTGGAATTTTAAGAAACGAACAAATGTCCTAAGCGGGGTACCCGGACATTTTCATCTGGTACTTAAATTTGATTCAAAAATTTATTATATAAAAAATTACATATAAGATAAAATATTATTTATTATATAAAAAAATTAATTTTTATATAAAATATTTTATACATGCACAAAATTTAAAATACTCTATATTAATATCATTCGATAGTTTACCAGGTATACAATATTTCTAAAAAAATTATTAGAAAAAAAATTATTCTTTAGCCCAAATTTAAGGACCCAGATGAAAAATCCTATTTCATCTTAAGCTGGGGACCCAGCTTGTACCCAGCTTAGGACTTTTCTTCTTAAGAAACTACTTTATCTACCATTGGTTAGGGAGTGCAAATCTTGAGACTTAAAAAAAAAATCTTATACTAATATTAACGTTAACTCTAATACTAATATTAATATTAATACTAATGCTAATACTAATACTAACACTAATAATAATAATAATAATAATCCTAATCCTAATATTAATACTAATCCAAATTCTAATATTAATACTAATATTAATCCTAATATTAATATTAGCATCTCAAGGGCATGCCTTGGGATTAGAGAGCATGCTGGGCAAATCAACGGCATGGAGTGGTGAATTTCTAAAATTTTAGGAATTCGCAACTTCATAAAATTTTTTTTCGGATTTAAGTTCTCTGGCGGAGCGCCTGTGTCCAAGCCTTGTGGGGAAGATGAGTTTGATGCTATGTCTGAAGCCGGATTTGTTGTCGCCCGCATGCGTTGAAGGCTTCGATCCGCATATGCATCCCGCGCTCGAATCAACAGCGGGGTTTGACCAGGAAAATCTCTTCGGACAGGCTCCGTTTTGTGCATTGCAATGTGGACTTGGCTTGGGCTCGTGTCAGGTTTGGCCTACTGATCCAAGGGCCTAACACCAGTGGAGCTTTTTATATATATTATATTTTAGGTTTATAGTTAATTATTTTTTCATGGAGACCCGAAGAAGTACCCGCATTGGGGTGGCTACCTAGGCTCCGATGCCCACTCCCCAAGATCCAGCGTCCGCTCCCTAAGATCCCGCTCCCCAAGCTCCAGAGCCCGCCCCGACGCCACCGGCGCCCGCGACAACTATTTTAATTCAGGTATCGAACTGCACATTCCACATCAATGTAAATATAGCGGCTCCTGCGACTCCAGCTGCAGCCCTAGTGCCTAACGTGGCTCGATCTGCGCCGCCCCCGGTGCCTCCCCCTCCGGCTCTAGTGGCGGCGCCCCCAGCACCCGTTCTAGATCCCGCGGCACCTCCGGCACGCTCTCGCCCGGCTACATTCTGCATCAACAGCGTCACCGTAACGATTACGGCGACCTCGGAGTAGAGTTCATCCACACATTTTTTTAATAATTGGGTGTGGCGATCCCGGATCTCAATGTTAAATACCACCCAAATAATAATACTAATACTAATACTACTAATAATAATAATAATCCTAATCCTAATATTAATACTAGTTGTCACGCCCTGATTTAAGCAAATACACAAATCAGCTAAATTATTATTACAACAATTTACTTAAGTGTCACGCAGGGCCAAATCTATTTAGAGCCCACGCAGGGGATCAATTCTAGCCAATTTGGGTTCAGGTGCAGCGTGACCGACAGGGACACATCAGCACATGCATCCCTCAGCCTCATCCAGTCCATTCCAGGATCGCCAAGTAAAGGGGAGGGGAAAGAAGCCACATCAACAGAATAAACAAACGAAAGGGAGAAAGAAATATACCTTACGTAAGTTTGGATCCAAACTCGGTTTTAGATTCCGGTCCTCGCCCGAAATCGTCACGTCCGAAACCTGAAACCGCGTCCGCGTGCGCGTGCGAGGCGCGAAGCTCGCATCCTTTCACGGAGAAGCGAGAAGGACTTCGTCTCCTTCGTTCGACCATCGAGGCGTCCGTGTTCCTTCCGGCGGATGTCGGAAGATGCCGCGCTCCGTCCGGTGAATTCGCGTCGAAGAGTAGGAACTCGTCGTTGCCCAAAGTCGGAGACCTAGGGCTCGTCGAGACCATTGGAGGAGAAAAGGGGAAGGAAAGGTTGATCAAAAGGGGAACTTGGCGTCGTAGAGCTCCGTAACTCGCCACCCACCCACCGGAGCTACCGAGAGGGGGTTCGCAAACCCTCACCGGTGAAGTCGACACTAAGTTCAGAGGAGGGAGGTGCGGAATTGGTGCGAAGAAGTTTCCCACGGCGAGCTCGATCGCCCTGTTCACCGTCCGCCGTTTAGAGTTTGGTTCCGCTCAAAGTCGCAACCCTCTTCGCCCTTCGTCCTCCATTCTCCTTCTTATAGAGAGTTTCAGCGATGCCTCGTCTCTATCTCCTCGATCAGACGCCCGTAATCTTTTATCCCACGTGAAGTCAGGCAAATCCAGCGTCCTCTGCTCGAGCTAGATTTCCACCAGATCTCCGCCAGATTGTGTCGCTGCTTCTCTATACGCAAGGATCCACCTCGGCCTATTTGCTTCCAGCCACGCGGTGCTGATGGGCTCAAGCTGCAGGTTTTTGCCCGTTGTATCAGTTGCTGACGCCTCATCTTTTCTGATTTCGCGTGCAGCCGAAGCTTCCATCCGCCAACCAAGCTCCATGCGGCCGTATCGTTCTATCTCCTCCGCTGCTCTCTCCATTGAGCTAGCTCCACGCGGATATCTGTGTGATCTAGTCGATACGACTGAAGCCGGAGCTTAAGCCTCCTCGCCACCCTTACGTTGCTTCAATTGAAGCTGTGTCCGTCCGGTCGCGTCCTCCGATTGCGATCGCCGCCCGCCGGGTGCCTTGGCTGCTATAGCGTTGCCACCTAGAAGGGACTCGTTGGCCGGTGTGATTTCAAGATCTCCAGCCGCTGGCGAGACAGTTCTGACGCCGCCGGAATCAGGATCGAGTAACGCTCGATCTTCCTCGAAATCGGATTTCTGATTTCTTCTTGGGCCGATTTTGACTCGGTCAGCAAGCCCAATTGGGTTGGGCCGGTTTTAAGGGTTGGGCCTAACACTAGTCCTAATATTAATACTAATCCTAATTCTAATACTAATACTAATACTAATATTAATATTAGCATCTCAAAGGCATGCCTTGGGATTAGAGAGCATGCTGGGCAAATCAAAGGCATGGAATGGCAAATTTCTAAAATTTTAGGAATTCGCGACTTCATAAAATTTTTTTCCGGATTTAAGTTCTCTGGCGGAGCGCTTGGGTCCAAACCTTGCGGGAAAGATGAGCTTGATGCTGCGTCCGAAGCCACATTGTTGTTGCCCGCACGCGTTGAAGGCTTCCATCTGCATATGCATCCCGCGCCCGAATCAATAGCGGGGTTTGACCAAGAAAATCACTTCGGATGGGCTCCGTTTTGTGCATTGCAATGTGGATTTGGCATGGGCTCGTGTCAAGTTTGGCTACTGATCCAAGGGCCTAACACCAGTGGAGCTCTCTCTCTCTCACTCTCTCTCTCTCTCTCTCTCTCTCTCTCTCTCTCTCTCTCTCTATATATATATATATATATATATATATATATATATTATATTTTAGGTTTATATTTAATTATCTTTTCATGGACACTCGAAGAAGTACCCGCATTGGGGCGGCTACCCAGGCTCCGGTGCCCGCTCCCCAAGCAGCTTCGGCGACCGCTCCCCAAGCGGCTCCCGCTCCACAAGATCCAGCGCCTGCTCCCCAAGCTCCGGAGCCAGCCCCGGCGCCACCGGCGCCCGCATCAAGTATTTTAATACAAGTATCGAACTGCACGTTCCACATCAACGTAAATATAGTGGCTCCTGCGACTCCAGCTGCAGCCCCGATGCCTCCCGCGGCTCGACCTACGCCGCCCCCGGTGCCTCCCCCTCCGGCTCCTGTGGCGGCACGTCCAGCACGCGCTCGCCCGGCTACATTCTGCATCAACAGCATCACCGTAACGGTTACGGCGACCCGGAGTAGAGTTCATCCACACATTTTTTTAATAATTGGGTGTGGCGACCTCGGATCTCAATGTTAAATACCACCCTAATATTAATACTAATACTAATAGTAATAATAATAATAATAATAATAATAATAATAATAATAATAATCCTAATCCTAATATTAATACTTGTCCTAATATTAATACTAGTCCTCATATTAATACTAATCCTAATTCAAATACTAATACTAATATTAATCCTAATATTAATATTAGCATCTCAAAGGCATGCCTTGGGATTAGAGAGCACGTTGGGCAAATCAACGGCATAGAGTGGCGAATTTCTAAAATTTTAGGAATTCGCAACTTCATAAAATTTTTTTCCGGATTTAAGTTCTCTGGCGGAGCGCCTATGTCCAAGCCTTGCGGGGAAGATGAGCTTGATGCTGCATACGAAGCCGCATTGTCGTCGCCCGCACGCGTTGAAGGCTTCCATCCGCATATGCATCCCACGCCCGAATCAACAGCGGGGTTTGACTAGGAAAATCACTTCGGACGGGCTCTATTTTGTGCATTACAATGTGGACTTGGCTTGGGCTCGTGTCAGGTTTGGCCTACTGATCCAAGGGCCTAACACCAGTGGAGCTCTTTATATATATTATATTTTAGGTTTATATTTAATTATTTTTTCATGGAGACCCGAAGAAGTACCCGTATTGGGGCGGCTGCCCAGGCTCCGGTACCCGCTCCCCAAGCAACTTTCGCTGCCCAAGATCCAGTGCCCACTCCACAAGATCCAGCGCCCGCTCCCCAAGCTCCGGAGCCCGCCCCGGCTCCCGCGCCCATCCCGAAGCCCGCCTCGGCACCACCAGCACCCGCGTCGAGTATTTTAATACAGGTATCGGACTGCACGTTCCACATCAACATAAATATAGCGGCTCCTGCGACTCCAGCTGTAGCCCCGGTGCCTCCCACGGCTCGACCTGCGCCGCCCCCGGCGCCTCCCCCTCCGGCTCCTGTGGCAGCGCCCCTAGCACCCGTTCTAGATCCCGCGGCGCCTCCGGCATGCGCTTGCCCGACTACATTCTGCATCAACGGCGTCACCATAACGGTTACGGCGACCCCGGAGTAGAGTTCATCCACACATTTTTTTAATAATTGGGTGTGGCGACCCGAGATCTCAATGTTAAATACCACCATAATATTAATAATAATAATAATAATAATAATAATAATAATCCTAATCCTAATATTAATACTAGTCCAAATATTAATCCTAATATTAATATTAGCATCTCAAAGGCATGCCTTGGGATTAGAGGGCATGCTGGGCAAATCAACGGCATGGAGTGGTGAATTTCTAAATTTTTAGGAATTCGCGACTTCATAAAATTTTTTTCCGGATTTAAGTTCTCTGCCGGAGCGCCTGTGTCCAAGCCTTGCGGGGAAGATGAGCTTGATGCTGCGTCCAAAGCCGCATTGTCGTCGCCCGAATCAACAGCGGGGTTTGACCAGGAAAACCACTTCGGATGGGCTCCATTTTGTGCATTGCAGTGTGGACTTGGCTTGGGCTCATGTCAGGTTTGGCCTACTGATCCAAGGGCCTAACACAAGTGGAGCTCTTTATATATATTATATTTTAGGTTTGTATTTAATTATTTTTTCATAGAGAGTCGAAGAAGTACCCGCATTGGGGCGGCTACCCAGGCTCTGGTGCCCGCTCCCCAAGCAGCTCCGGCGCCCGCTCCCCAAGCTCTGGAGCTCATCTCGATGCCCGCCTCAGCGCCACCGGCGCCCGCGTCAAGTATTTTAATACAGGTATCGAACTGCACGTTCCACATCAACGTAAATAGAGCGGCTCTTGTGACTCCAGCTGCAGCCCCGGTGCCTCCTGCGGCTCGACCTGCGCCCCCCCCCCCCCCCCCCCCCCCCCCCCCCCCCCCCCCCCCCCCCCCCCCCCCCCCCCCCCATGGTGCTTCCCCCTCCGGCTCTTGTGGCGGCGCCCCCAACACCCGTTCTAGATCTCGCGGCGCCTCTGGCACACGCTCGCCCAGCTACATTCTGCATCAATGGCATCACCGTAACGGTTACGGCGACCCCGGAGTAGAGTTCATCCACACATTTTTTTAATAATTGGGTGTGGCGACCCCGGATCTCAATGTTAAATACCACCCTAATATTAATAGTAATAATAATAATAATAATAATAATCCTAATCCTAATATTAATACTTGTCCTAATATTAACACTAGTCATCATATTAATACTAATCCGAAATCAAATAATAATACTAATATTAATCCTAATAATAATATTAGCATCTCAAAGGCATGCCTTGGGATTAGAGAGCATGCTGGGCAAATCAACGGCATCGAGTGGTAAATTTCTAAAATTTTAGGAATTCGCGACTTCATAAATTTTTTTTCCGGATTTAAGTTCTCTGGCGGAGCGCCTGTGTCCAAGCCTTGTGGGGAAGATGAGCTTGATGTTGTGTCCGAAGCCGCATTGTCGTCGCCCGCACGCGTTGAAGGCTTCCAGCCGCATATGCATCCCACGCCCGAATCAACAGCAGGGTTTGACCAGGAAAATCACTTCGGACGGGCTCCGTTTGTGCATTGCAATGTGGACTTGGCTTGAGCTCATGTCAGGTTTGGCCTACTGATCCAAGGGCCTAACACCAGTGGAGCTCTTTATATATATTATATTTTAGGTTTATATTTAATAATTTTTTCATGGAGACCCGAAGAAGTACCCGCATTGGGGCGGCTGCCCAGGCTCAGGTGCCCGCTCGCCAAGCAGCTCCCGCGCCCCAAAATCCAGCGCCGCTCCCCAAGCTCCGGAGCCCGCTCCCATCCCGAAGCCCGCCCCGGCGCCACCGGCGCCCGCATCAAGTATTTTAATGCAGGTATCAAACTGCACGTTCCACATCAACGTAAATATAGCGGCTCCTGCGACTCCAGCTGTAGCCCCGATGCCTCCTGCGGCTCGACTTGCGCCACCCCCGGTGCCTCCCCTTCCGGCTCCTGTGGCGGTGCCCCCAGCACTTGTTCTAGATCCCGCGGCACCTCCGGCACGCGCTCGCCCGGCTACATTTTGCATCAACGGCTTCACCGTAACGGTTACAGCAACCCCGGAGTAGAGTTCATCCACACATTTTTTTAATAATTGAGTGTGGCGACCCCGGATCTCAATATATTCACAGAAGGATAAAGATGGATGAATATCACCAAAATTCAAAGAACACCACAAACAAAAATCAGATCTTGTAGATTGACTCATAAATTTAGAAAACCTACAAATGCATTTACACTGTACTGTGTTTGGCAGGGCGGATGGAAAGTAAAACAGATGGATATTGTAACTTATTCGTGTTTAGCAGGGCGGACGGATATTAAGAAAGGGAAAATGGACGGATACATGTACAAACGCGTTGCGCCTCCTATTCTCACCCAGCCGGAAGAAACCCTATCCACGCTACGCTGTCGCAGACATTCCTCGCCGCTGACCTTATTCGTCGCCGCCACCATCTTCGTCGCCCGCCCTTCTTTGTCGCTGCCACCATATTCGTCGCCCACCTTTTTTCATTGTCGCCGCCCGCCTTCTTCGTTGCCGCCGCCTTTTGAAGTTGCCGTTGTCGCCCTTCTTCATCGCTCGCCTGCATCCGCCTGCGATTGAAATCGACGTCGTCCGCCTGCGATTGAAATCAAATCGCTTTCTTCATTTTTTTCATCCCCTTTAATCCACTGTATATCGTTGCCCAGCCAATGCTTGAAACATCGTCGTACCTCTCTGCAGTAGGCCGGCTGTTGGTCCGCCGCGAGCACCATCTCGGCCTCCACCTCCGCCTTTGACCTCGGCTACCACCATGAACTCGAGTCAAAATGGTGGGAGTTGCCCGCATTAGGTGGCGGTGAAGCGGGTGGCCATTGTGCTTTGCCAAAAACTGGGTGACTATAACAATCCTTTCCCTCTTGCTAAACAGAAAGATTTCTTATTTTTCCATCATTCTTATTTTCCTTTCCCTCTTCTTTTTTCATCCATCTCAGTTTCCGTCCGTCCTGCTAAACACAGTGTAAAGGTCCATTTGCTTAAAG
The DNA here is from genome assembly GCA_027562315.1 of Costus pulverulentus. Classification (NCBI taxonomy): domain Eukaryota; kingdom Viridiplantae; phylum Streptophyta; class Magnoliopsida; order Zingiberales; family Costaceae; genus Costus; species Costus pulverulentus. The sequence continues at coordinate 339,889 of CM050445.1, forward strand.
GGAAATGGAAAGAGAAGGAAAAAAAGAAAGTTAAAAAAAGTTTTATTTTTAACATATGTAGACCTAAACACTCATCCCAATTTCTTACCTCTCAATTATTTTTTCAAATAATCTTTTTAAATGTTCTTCTTTCATTCCATTACGTTCCATTTTCCTCTAAGTAAACGAGCCCTAAGTTCTCTTAGTTCTCTCCTTGGTTCCCCTTCCATTTAAGACTTGGCTTGGGCTCGTGTCAGGTTTGGCCTACTGATCCAAGGGCCTAACACCAGTGGATCTTTTTATATATATTATATTTTAGGTTTATATTTAATTATTTTTTCAAGGAGACCCGAAGAAGTACCCGCATTGGGGTGGTTGCCCAGGCTCCGGTGCCCGCTCCCCAAGATCCAGCGCCCACTCCCCAAGCTCTGAAGCCCGTCTCGATGCCCGCCCAGGCACCACCGACGCCCGCGTCAAGTATTTTAATACAGGTATCGAACTGCACGTTCCACATCAACGTAAATATACCAGCTCCTGCGACTCTAGCTGCAGCCCCGGTGCCTCCCCCTCCGGCTCTTGTGACGGCGCCCCCAACACCCGTTCTAGATCCCGCGGCTCCTCCAGCACACGCTCGCCTGGCTACATTCTTCATCAACGGCATCACCGTAACGGTTACGGTGACCCCAGAGTAGAGTTCATTTACACATTTTTTTAATAATTGGGTGTGGCGACCCCGGATCTCAATGTTAAATACCACCCTAATATTAATACTAATAATAATACTAATAATAATAATAATAATAATAATAATAATAATAATAATAATAATAATAATAATAATAATAATCCTAATATTAATACTAGTCCTAATATTAATACTAATCCTAATTCTAATACTAATACTAATAGTAATCCTAATATTAATATTAGCATCTCAAAGGCATGCCTTGGGATTAGAGAACATGGTGGGCAAATCAACGGCATGGAGTGGTAAATTTGAAGTACCCGCATTGGGACGGCTGCCCAGGTTCCGGTGCCCGCTCCCCAAGCAGCTCCGGCGCCCTCTCCCCAAGCAGCTCCCGCTCCCCAAGCTCCGGAGCCCATCCCCGGCACCCGCGCCCGTACCGAAGCCTGCCCCGGCACCACCGGCGCCCGTGTCGAGTATTTTAATACAGGTATTGAACTGTACGTTCCACATCAACGTAAATATAGCGGCTCCTGCGACTCTAGCTGCAGTCCCTGTGCCTCCCGCAGCTCGACCTGCATCGCCCCCG
>CM050445.1:344943-374931 GCA_027562315.1 Costus pulverulentus
TACGTTCCATTTTCCTCTAAGTAAACGAGCCCTAAGTTCTCTTAGTTCTCTCCCTGGTTCCCCTTCCATTTAAGACTTGGCTTGGGCTCGTGTCAGGTTTGGCCTACTCATCCAAGGGCCTAACACCAGTGGAGCTTTTTATATATATTGTATTTTAGGTTTATATTTAATTATTTTTTCATGGAGCCCCGAAGAAGTACCTGCATTGGGGCGGTTGCCCAGGCTCCGGTGCCCGCTCCCCAAGCAGCTCCGGCGCCCACTCCCCAATCTCTGGAACCTGTCCCGATGCCCGCCCAGGCGCCACCAGTGTCCGCGTCAAGTATTTTAATACAGGTATCGAACTGCACGTTCCACATCAACGTAAATATAGCGGCTCCTGCGACTCTAGCTGCAGCCCCGGTGCCTCCCGCGGTGCCTCCCCCTCCGGCTCTTGTGGCGGCGCCCCCAGCACCCGTTCTAGATCCCGCGGCTCCTCCAGCTCGCGCTCGCCCGGCTACATTCTGCATCAATGACATCACCGTAACAGTTACGGTGACCCCGGAGTAGAGTTCATCCACACATTTTTTTAATAATTGGGTGTGGCGACCCCGAATCTCAATGTTAAATACCACCCTAATATTAATACTAATACTAATACTAATAATAATAATAATAATCCTAGTCCTAATATTAATACTAGTCCTAATATTAATACTAATCCTAATTCCAATACTAATACTAATATTAATCCTAATATTAATATTAGCATCTCAAAGGCATGCCTTGGGATTAGAGAGCATGCTGGGCAAATCAACGACATGGAGTGGTAAATTTGAAGTACCCACATTGGGGCGGCTGCCCAGGCTCCGGTGCCCGCTCCCCAAGCAGCTCCCTCTCCCCAAGATCCAGCGCCCGCTCCCCAAGCTCCGAAGCCTGTCCCGAAGCCCGCCCCGGCACCCGCCCCCGTGTGGAGTATTTTAATATAGGTATCGAACTGCACGTTCCACATCAACGTAAATATAGCGGCTCCTGCGACTCCAGTTGTATCCCCAGTGCCTCCCGCGGCTCGACCTGCGCCGCCCCCGGTGCCTCCCCCTCCAGCTCCTATGGTGGTCGCCCCCAGCACCCGTTCTAGATCCCGCGGCGCCTCCGACACACGCTCGCCCGGCTACATTCTGCATCAAGGGCATTACTGTAACGGTTACGGCGACCCCGGAGTAGAGTTCATCCACACATTTTTTTTAATAATTGGGTGTGGCGACCCCGGATCTCAATGTTAAGTACCACCCTAATGGAACTAGTGATAGTTACAAGACACTGTTTGTAGCTAAGAGCCTAAGACTTCACTCTTTCATATGATTTTTCCTATAGCAATATAAAACATTGACTAAGCTTTGTTTTTTTTTTTTTCTGTTAGTGTTCATTGATACTTGTTGCTAACAACATGATGTAAAACTATGCTTCTTTTTGGAGATCTCCTTGGGGATGTTTATATTAGGCAATCCCCACGATATGTTGAGATCATAAGTAAATTGAATAAAGCGGTCTTTAGCAAAGTCCCATCGTTTTGGTATATAAATTCTTTCAAATAGCCACACTAGCTAGTTTTTAATGTACAAAGACTGATCATTCTTGTTATTCGGTAGAGTTGCTTAGGAGTTTGATTCTTGGTATTTATATTGATGATATTTTGTTAACTTAGAGTGATTCATAGACCATAATTCAAATGAACAGTTATCTTCAAACCCATTTCCTTAGTAAGCATTTTGGGAAAACACACTTTCTTGTCACGAAGGTGACCTGCTGTGACACCCAGGGGACCGGAAGGTCCCCATGGGCGCGTGAGGGTATGCTGACTCGGTTGGGCAAGCACAGGAGTTGCGGCAGACTAGACGGCGCATGAGCGCCAGCACCCTCACCAAAGCACGGAGGTCCAGCGGAATGGATACTCGCAAATCCAGCGTACAGGCCCAAGTGGCTCGGGGTCAGGCCGCCGCCAGACATCTAGATTTGGGCAGGGACCCAAAGTCCAATGCCAGAGTAAGGGAGAGCAAGACGGACTGCGAAATAGCGGATCCGGGCAGTCGCGACGGCGAACCCGCTCCACCCCACTCTCGTTGACGAGCGTGCGGAGGCGCGATGGCAATGGGGTCCAGAGACAGGCGGCGGGCGCAGGCGCAAGACAGCAACCGGCAGGCGTCCCATCCCTGGCGACTGCCTCAGGCGGCAATGGCAGAGAGAAGGGGCAGGTGGCTCCTTCGGCGCTTGGAAGATAGAAAAGGGGAGCAGAGGATATCGGAAAAGAAGAGACAGCTTTTCCACAGAGGCATCTCTCCTTCACGAGTATACTTCCACCTCCTTCTCAGGCGGCTCTCAGGCGGTAGGCTCAGGCGACTCCTCCGGCGATGTTGAACGGTGGCAACTTCCAGCTCCGAACCATAGGAAGGAGCTGGGAGGTGGCGCGACGTCTTCGCGGTGAAAGGGAGTCCGACGACATGAGAGTGTGTGTGTTCTTGAGAAGGGGAAGCCCTTGTAAACCTTGTGTAAAGGAGTGTAGGGAGGGGGTTTTTGTAGCTCTTGTATAAGCCTAATAAAGAGTGAAATTTCCCCAGGGTGATCTCGAATCAGTCGCGGTGTTTCCTCCAGGCGCCAGCCATCTTTGCCCAAGCTTCCGCAGGACCCCAGGTACCGGCGTCCCCTCCGTCGAAAGGTGGGACGTTCCGTGGGTACGTTGAGGGTCATCGGGCTAAAGGCGAATGCCAGGGCGTGAGCCTAGCTGCTGCCACGTCCCGATTGCGCGTGTGAGGCGACGCTTAATTAAAAAAATAATAGGCGGGACGTAGCGGGGCGTGACAGAAAGTGGTATCAGAGGTAGAGACTGGTGGTGTCTAGCCTCGTCGGCGATCACTATTGGCGCACCTCTCTTCGGTGCGAGCTGGCGGCGGACGACAACGCCACCCAACGCTCCCAGCGACTGAAGGAGCGGGAGGACATGACGACTGTGCAGGATCGGGTAACACGGATTGAGGAGATGCTGGGCCTCTCCGACGACACCGAAGACGCCCTCGGACCCCAGGTGGAGAACCTTCATCAACTAGTCGAGGAGCAAAGATTGCAGATTCTGGCATTGCATGCGGCGGTGGAGGAGTTGTCCCCTTGCTGCGATACCATCGACAACTTGACAGAAGCTAAGGGAAGACTGGAGGCAGATGTGTCGCTCTTGAAGGGCACTGTGGCGTAGGCCCTCGCCCCTGCCGTGGCGGCCATGGAATCGGCGGCAAGCAAGAGCAAGGTTCGGATCCCCGAACCCTCTCCATTCACCGGCGCGCGTTCCAAGGAACTCGAGAACTTCATTTGGGATATTGAACAAATGTTCTTGACGACCCACGTCCCAGACGAGGAGAAAGTTCAAGTGTGCTCGGCATACCTCACCGGCGATGCCAAGTTGTGGTGGCGGACGAAGGCTGGATCGTCCCCTGGGGCGGCCTCCATGACGTGGGATTTCTTCAAGGAGGAGCTGAGGCAACAATTCCTCCTCGGTAATTCAATTGAGCAAGCGCGGGACGCCTTAGGGTGGCTTCGTCACACGGGGCCGATTCGAGAATACATCCGCGCCTATTCGACGTTGATGCTAGAGATACCCGACATGAACGAAGCCGACCGGCGCTACTTCTTCCTACGCCATCTCCAGGGGTGGGCCGAACAGGAGGTCTGGCGGCAATCTCCGGCAGATTGGAAGGAGGCGGCCGCCGTGGCCGAGTCACTGTTGGATGTGAGGGTGTCGAGAGACACTGGCACGTCGCAACCGGCGTCGTCACCGCCAAGAAGGACCCAACCCCCTAAGCCGAGAGGGGGGTGCACGAAACAGACACACGCGGCGACACAGGACAGAGACAAAGCCCCAACCACGCGCGGAGGCAGCGCGTCCCGCGGACAAGGCACCGACAGATAAGCCGTAAACAGGCAAGTGTTTAATGTGCTACGGGACCCATCGGATGAGGGACTGTCCCAACAGGGACCGCATGGCGGCGATAGTGGCGTGGGAGGTGGCCGCGTCAACGTCCTCTTTGACGGCCATGGTGGGTGCCATGACGATAAATGCCATCGCGGCGGTGATGGCCTCGCCGGGGGCACGCCTACTTTACGTCCCGATGCGCATTGGCGGAATGGACGTCAAGGCGATGGTGGACACAGGAGCATCACATCTCTTTGTGTTGGAACGCATGGGGCGACAACTAGGGCTGCACACCTCTCCCTGTGCGTACCAGATGAAGACGGTGAATACGGTGGAGCAGCAGTTGAGGGGAATTGTTACGACCCACTTAGTAAGCAAACTATTTATTAACTTTGTGAGCCGATTTGCAACGTGGCCCAATCTATTAAAATGCTTAAGCCCAAGTTAACAATAACAAACTCACTAACCCTTATATACCATATAATGGTTTCTCTCACTTGTAATGTGGGACTATACTTGGGGTATTACAATCTCCCACACCTAAGACTTGACGTCCTCGTCAAGCCCACCATTCCTTAGTCGGCAGCATGTGAGGTCAACCCAATGACAGCTCCACCATCCTTGGTAGCCCTTTCCTATTGGCCTCTCACCATGCTTAGGACTAAGTTTGGCTCTGATACCATTTGTTACAACCCGCTTAGTAAGCAAACTATTTATTAACTTGGTGAGCTGATTTGCAACGTGGCCCAATCTATTAAAATGCTTAAGCTCAAGTTAACAATAGCAAGCCCACTAACCCTTATATACCATATAATGGTTTCTCCCACTTCCAATGTGGGACTAAACCGGGGTATTATAGGAATCGCGTACGACGTCCCCGTGGAGCTGGGGAATTGGTCGAGATGTCACCATGTGAAGGTGGCACGACTTGACGACTATGATGTGGTGTTGGGGATGGAGTTGCTGCGACGGGCGAAGGTGGCGGTTATGCCACACCTGGAGGGTATCCAGGTGTTGTTCGAGAAGGCGCCGGCCTGGATCCCGGGTGTCACGCCCCAATTTTTTGCGCCTAAAATCAGGTCGTGATGGCACAACTTACACACCTCTGTGTAAAAAGTTGGCCAACACTCCACGAAGAGTACTATGCGGAAGCTAACGATATCGCGCGCGTAATACAAGACCGTAGTTCAGCGAAGGATCTCACTCCGGACTCTGCCTAATCTCACTGCGTCTAACTCAGCCTAATCTCAACTGACCGAAAGCTAACACACTGAAGCTCTGAGTGGCAGATTGGGATTTCGCGACCCCAACCGCTTTGCACACTCAGTTGCGCCCTGTCCACACACACAAGTCACTAGTAGATATAACACACGCTGACAGGGTGATCTATCAGAGATCAAAGAGCACTAGACTCATGCTCAAACCTAATGATAGATATCCACAACTACCGGCGATGCAACCCTAAGCAATACCTCACTACACAACGAGACCAGAGCAAGACAAGCACAATGCTTGCGCCTGCTCTTAGCCTAAATCTCAGTAAAACCGAATGCACAAAGAACTCACACCAAGATGAACTCTCGGATATGAAAGGTGCCTCTCCCAAACTCGGGTAGAGATACACTAATCAATAAAAACACTATCAACAAGGTTCATACAATAGTTACAAGAGTTATACCACTCCAAACTATGAACAAAAGTTGAGGCGAGCCAGAGAAACTGGGTGGGGCTCCTTGACTCGGCCCAGTTGCGCATAATCTCCATCGGTCCTCGTCGACGGGTAAAAGTCCGTTCGAGATTGTGCTCGGACGACAACCCTTGACCCCGCTGGACATAGTTCAGCGCGACGGGTCGTGTCCGGCGGCGCATCGACTGGCACGGGAACGGACACAGACCTTGCAAGAAGTGCGTGATAGCTTGGAGGTGGCCATCCGGCGCATGGAAACTATGCAAACCGGAGCCGACGCGACGAGGAGTTCGAGCTTAGCGAACGCGTTCTGCTGAAGATCACACCTCAGATGTGGAAACACATATCAGCCAAGAAAGTCCTCCGAAGCCTTGTCCCACAATACGATGGGCCGTTCGAAGTGACAGCTCGAATTGGCTCCATCTCCTACCGGCTGGCGCTGCCGGAGCGGCTGAAGCTGCACCTGGTCTTCCACGTCTCCTTTCTGAAGAAGTTCCATGAGGATCCAGACCCAAATAGGAGGCGGGAGGCTCGGGCGCCTCCCAACGTCCGGGCGTAGTTCGAGCGGGAGCTGGAGCAAGTCCTGGATTGTCACACTCGAGGGAGCTGCGCCGCCAACCGGCGGACGGAGTTCCGGGTGCTATGGCACGGCGACGTGGAGCCAGTGTGGGTGCAGGCGTCGGACTTGTGGCAGTTTGAGGATCGGCTGATTAGGTTTGTAGAACAGAGGACGTCGAGGACGGCATCCCGCTCGGCTGGGGGAGGAGTGTGACACCCAGGGGACCGGCGGGTCCCCATGGGCGCGTGAGGGTACGCTGACTCGGCTAGGCAAGCATAGGAGTTGCGGCAGACCGGACGGCGCGTTAGCGCCAGCACCCTCACCGAAGCGCGGAGGTCCAGCGGAATGGATACTCGCGAATCTAGCGTACAGGCCCAAGCGGCTCGGGGCCCGACCGCCAGACATCTGGATTTGGGCGGGGCGCGTGAGCGCCAGCACCCTCACCGAAGCACCCTCACCCTCACCTTCACCTCCTCTAATAACATTGTCACCGCCACCCTCTCTCCCCTCCCATCTGCTCCTTCTCTGCATAGAGAATGAATATATAGAATTGTTTTTTACTCCCAACTCCTAGTGGTCTTTGTTGATGAAAGATGGATCTTCATGGCCATCTTATGATTTCTAACCATTACGGTAACATTGTCAGAATTATTGGTAGAAACTATATTCCTTGAGTCAGTTATATCAATAGTTTCTTGGATTGCTTTGTAAACTAACGAACGTTGACTTTTCTCTGGATGCTAAGGATGTTACTTCCACTACCAAGCTGACTTTTGGTTATGTTGTGCTCCCTCAACTCTTCAACAATATTGAACCACATATTCAGTACACCACTATGTTTTTGAAGTCCACAAAGGAGATTTGAAATGTTTTTTACATGACCATCTGTTGAGTGGAAGGTGGTGCAAATCTACTCATTTTATTAGGACCTTTTGACTTGAAGCAAGAGAATCACTCTCTTCAAGGAACTAATCCCTCTTGAATTGCAAAGTGGGTTAAGTTATTATCTATCATCCTCATATAGATCGAATGCCAAATCATGTCAAGCGCTGTCAAGACTTCTTATAACCAAATATCTTTTCAGCCTCATTGTGATTTGGCCAGACCTTGAGAACACATTCTTTATGCTTATTAGTGTTTTTGCCTCGAGCTCTTTTGCCTTTATAGCTATTGTTACTTCTCTTGCGACAGTGGGCAGTTTTGGCTCTTGACCTCTATGCATGCATTGTAGTACCTCCAGACTCCAGCTAACCTTCTGAGCAATATTGGCAATGATTTGGTTTGCCTTTTAAAAGTCCAATATACTGGGAAGTTTAGAGGTAGAAAATTGTTTTATTTTGTAACTTTTATTGTCCTCCGTTTCTTTTATCATATTTTTTTCTTTAATTATTTTGATCTGATTGAAGTAATATTACCAGTTCTGGACATGTGATCACCAGATGTTCATAGTCTTAGCCTCGTATATTGTAGTGAAATATGACTAGGCGTTATTGCCTTGAGGTTTTGGTTGACATTTCTTAAGTATATTTAGTAATTTGATAATATCAACATTTCAATTAATTAATTATGAATGTTGCCTTCTCCAAATTCTTTCTATTGGTTGACATTCATCAACGCAAAATGAGCATGCAAATGAGAATAGATCAAATTTCAACTGAATGATAATGTGAACTCATTACCAATGTATAATGAAACTCAAAGCCGGCTGAGTTTCATATGAAACATTTGGTTAAAAGATCTTTGGTGTTGCCCTTGCATATGGTGCGGCGTGCCTGTTTAGTGCTTGTATGTAGGTGATGTGCACGTACATGGGATCTGCAAAGCTTTCGTTCCTACCTTGTATACATCTTGATCAACGTGCTTTTGTGCGTGCATTAAATGGGCACATGACCCTTTTGCGGGAGCTCATATAAGTTTTGGGGGATTTTATCCGAGTTTAGGAGATTTTAAAGTCCCTATTCTACTCCAGTAAGTATTTCATTAGCTATGTAAATTTGAGTGTGTATCGATACCAAGTATGGGTGTGCTTTAAGAAGATAATTTGTTTTTTTTTTATCCGTTGCATGTAGAGTAAGATGTATTATTATTGTTTATATATTTATGAATCCCAGAATTGACTCTCATTATTTATTTTCTTATTTTGATAAAACAAATATCGGAACAATCACAATCATAGTCATAATAATAACTAAGACCATGTTTACTTGGACGGAAAAGAGGAAGGGAAAGATGGATTATATCTTTTTTCATCGTTTACTTGAGCAGACAGAAAACTGACAGAGGAAAATAGAAAGAAAAAAATAGGACATTTTCCTTCGTTTCTCAATTAGCCCAAATCGAGCGGATTGTTCATTACTTGTTTCACTGAAAACTTATAACATTTTAAGGTTTACTTCATCCCTATGTGTACCGGTTTGGCCGCACCCAAAATTTGGGTTAGGAGAAATTTTTTTTTTTTAGAAATATATATGTTTATCAATACGATTATTCTTTTTACTCTACTTCTTTGGAGATAGGATTTGTCTCGTCTGAGTAAAATTAGAATAATACAAAATTCAGTCTTAATTATAATCTTAATTTACTATAAATAATGTAAGATATTATAATCATTATTATCTTTCACAATAAAATCTTTTCTTGTAACTCAGTTTCAAATTTAATTAGTAAATTATATTATCCATCAGATTACTTACAAGCATCATTGTAAGCATGTTTAAAATACACAAATAAATATTACTCACCAAATTACAGGTGCTTTTGGTGGAGCTAAAATGATGAGTACTATTTGGAATAGTTTTTTTAGCTGAAAAGTTATAGTGTAGATTGTTGTTGGTGTAGAAACTATATATTATATTGTATAAAAAATTTAATAATATAAAAATTTTAACATGACAAGTATCTCATTTATGTAAAAATATAATACATAAATAATGAAATATACATTACATAAATATATAAAAATATATTTTCTATCTTCTAGGTTTTATGAAATTAATTATAATTTAATTAGAAACATCATATATCTCATTATAATTATTTTATCTTATAAAGATTATTATTTATAAAGATTATAACTTTATAAAGATTATTATTTATAAAGATTATAACTTTATAAAGATTTTATTTATAAAGTTGTTTTATAAAATTATTCAGAAAAGAGTAAATAGTGGAATGATAGAATAGGGCTGAGGAGTTCTGTTTTCGACCGCCCGCGTAGCTACTAGCTCCAACCACAGCCATAAAAAAGGTGAAGGGAAAACTGATGGCGGTTGCAAGCGCTGCCGCTTAAGCTTGGAACCGGGCTAGCGAGCGAGAGTGTAATCCCCTCCCTCTCTCTCCCCCTCCCTTGTTCCACCAATGGTTGGCCTCCAGCTCGCCCATGGTCGCCGTCAGAGCTCCAGGATCTGGGCGAGCCATCGGAACTGTGGAGGAGGAAGACAAGGAAGTGGCCGATCGCTATTAGAGGGAAAGAAAGTGGCTTGGAGTATCTGCATGTCGACTTCCGCCATGGCCGGCTGCCTCGCATCGTTCTCTCCGCCGCACGCGTCCCCAATTGGAAAATGACTTCTTTATAACAGGCGTCTCAATCTCTCCCGTTACCGTCAACGTTACGCTTACCGTTAACGCCGACGCCTTTTTATGAATCCGCGGCTGCCTCCGCCGCTGATAACCCTTGATTAAAATTGGTGGAAATCTCGAGGCATAACAGGACAAAAAATTTATTGCGCTGTTAACATTCTATATCGTTTCTCTCCCCCAATTTTTCTCCGTAAACCTAGCCCTCTCCTTACCCGCGCCGCGCCGCTCACTCTTTCCTTTCCCCAATTTCTTCTCTAAAAATCGCTGCTCTCCATGCCTCACCGGCGATCGACGATATTGCAACTTCTTCAACATTCTTCATCGGACATCATTGCTTTGTAGCCGACATCCTCCCATCTCCTCGCATTCGACATTCGTTCTGAAGCGGTACCATCAACGACAACAGAGGTTTTCAACTAAAGCTAACATCTTTTTCAAATTTTTTATTAAAATTTTGTAAAATCTCAAACTCCTCCGTAAGCATATCAATGCCCTATTTTATATTTTTTTACCATCAACGACAACAGAGGTTTTCAACTAAAGCTAACATCTTTTTCAAATTTTTTATTAAAATTTTGTAAAATCTCAAACTCCTCCGTAAGCATATCAATGCCCTATTTTATATTTTTTTTATTTTTTTTACAAGTTTGACTATAGTATGCATTTTATTTAATATGGTAGAAATTTAGTAAACGAGATTTTAAATGTTTATTTATTCATAATTTGATGTCAATACCATTTTACCCAACATTCAAAGTATGCATTTTTTCAATTGTTTATTTATCTGTTGTATGATAACTTTAATTAAATATATGCAGTAAGTTGATGGATAATATGGAGAAGGGTAAAAAACCAATGACATACAATGAGCCATTGGGTTGGGATACCTCATCAGCATCACCATCTTATGATGTTAAAGTAAAATCAGGGGTACATGAGGAAGTGGAGGAGGTTGAGGAAGTGGAGGAAGTTGAAGCATCTGTGAAGGAAGGGGAGGTTGAATCAGTTGATAAGGAATCTATTGAACCTGTGGTTGGCATGACATTTTGTAGTGAAGATGAAGCATATGACTTTTACAATACTTATGCAAAAAGAAAAGGGTTTAGCATTAAGAAATACCATTTGAAACGTAGAATTGATGGTAGTTTGAGATTGCGAAAGTTCACCTGTAGCAAACAAGGCATGCGACAAGTGCATAGAACTCATGTCACTATAAAGCCACATGCAGAAACAAGAACAAATTGTATGGCACAATGTGAATTCAAGATTGACAAGAATAAAATTTGGACATTATTTAAGTTTGAAAGTAACCACAACCATCCAATGACAAGTCCAAACAAGGTACAATATCTTAGGTCACATAGGAAAATTCAACCTTTCCAACGTGATCTTATAGATAAGATGATAGAGTCTGGTATAAAAGCACATCATGTATTTAACTATTTGAAATCAGGGTTAAGCAACAATGAAGTTAGTTTTGCTAGAGATGATAGTACCAACAATATCCGAAGATGTAGGAGGAAATTATTAAATGGAATGGAGACCCGAGGTATTCTTAAGTACCTAAAGGACTGGCGGGCAAAAGATTGTTCTTTTTTTTATGCAATTGAAGCTCAAGAGTCAGGAGAGATTACCAATTTTTTTTGGGTTGATGGTAAATCCATCGTTGACTATGCATACTTTGGTGATGTGATATGTTTTGATACAACTTTTCAAACTAATGATTATGATATGCCTTTCGCTCCAATAGTTGGCCTTAATCACCATAAGCAGACAATAATGTTTGGTGCTGCTCTATTATTTGATGAGTCTACTGATTCTTTCATTTGGCTTTTTGAGACCTTCTTACAAGCAATGAATGGTCGGCAACCTCAAACAATATTTACAGATCAATCGGCCGCAATCTCTAAAGCAGTGCAAGTTGTGATGCCCAATACAACACATCGACTTTGTGTTTGGCACATCTTTAATAATGTTGTAGTCAATCTTGCTCATGTCATCCATTGTTCATCTAGATTCTATCAAGAGTTTAAACATATTGTGTACCAAAGATGTAGCGTGGAGGAGTTTGAAACTCTATGGCATGACTTGTTGAGTAAGTACAATCTTCATGAAAATTCGTGGATGATCAATTTCTATAAGCTCCGTGAAAAGTGGGCTGCTTGTTATCGGGTTGAAACATTTTGCGCCGATATGACAACAACACAGCGTAGTGAAAGTGTCAATTCACACTTCAATAAGTTCTTTGGGAAAAAACTTTCTTTGTTTGATTTTTTATTCCAATATGATAAAGCAGTTTCATTCTTTCGTGAAAAAGAACTAAAAGTTGACTTTCAGAGTAGGAACAGTAAGCCAAGCATATGTATCGGTAACATGTTAAGAGAAGTTGCATCTGTGTACACAAGGGTTATATATGAGGAGCTCGCTGTCCAATTTGATATACAGTTAGATTGTTGTATTCAATGTATTGGCTCTGATGATGATGTTTTAACATATAAGATAAGTCCACCAAATGGCCATAAAGACGAATTGGTGAGGTACATTCATACTACCATGACTCTCTACTGCACATGTAAATTATTTGAAAGCAACGGAATTCTATGCATGCATGCTATGAAAGTTTTGTTGGCACACAATGTTCATTCAATACCAAAACAATATATTTTGAAACGGTGGACTAAATATGCTACAGAAGGTGATGGTTTTAATTCTTGTTCAGTAGAATTTGATGAATTAGGAAAAGAGTCACTTTCCTCAATTTATAACAGAGTATGCCAGAACCTACATTGCATTTCTAGCATGAGTATCAACTCTAGAAAAGCACTTGAACATGTTGAAACTGTGGCCAAACAATTGAGGTCACGAGTGGAGGAAATTCTACACAATGATTGCCCAAAGGAAAAAAGAAAAAAAATGTGCTTGAAAGAAGGCCGAAGAGAATGAGTAAATCTACTGCTATATGTCTCATTGTTCCATGAGCTCCTACTATGCCAATACCACCAGCTCCAACGCTGCATATGCTGTTTGATTTTAGGCTCCTAATATATCCATGCATGACATGCAAACACAGGTTAGTATTCCTCTTAATATAATTTAATGAATTATAGGTGTTAATTTGTTAATATTTATGTTTTGTGGTTGTAGATGCCAATACCACATGATAACCGAGCCAGTGAACAGAATCAACCAGGGGAACAAGCATAGACTAATATTTTGCACTTATTCTGTAATGACATTAGTGGTCAGGAGTGAAAGCTGTAACATTTATGATATAGTGATCAACTTGGTGATTTCTATGTATTTTGGATTACAAATGATGTTACAAGATTTTTTTTCAATATAACTAGATTTTATTACTTGTGATTTCCATGTATTTTGGATTAGAGATGTTACAGAATTTTTTAACATATTACAGGATTTTATACTATCATCTCTATAGGAAAATTCATACTGCTTGTTGAATTTATACTGCTCAACTATATATTACAGGATTTTATATTGCTATCTTGTTATAGGATTTTTCCAGTTACCAATATAACTGAGGAAGATGCGAACTAATCGATCAAATTGAGCAAGAGGTTGAGCAGGCCATGATGAAGATGCAGTCAACTGATCCCACTGGCTGTTCTGACCTGAAGCAAATACTGGTAGATCTAAAAACCAAGCTTAATGAAATTGCTCCAGTGAACCAGCTTGAAGGTCTTCAAAAGGATTGGACTCGTGAGATATGTCAAACTTCTTGAGAAGTGTTTCAGTCCAGATATATCAAAAGCTTACCGAAATGTAGGCAGTGACAGTCATATTGCTATCTTGTTACAGGATTTTTCCAGTTACCAATATAACTGAGGAAGATGCAAACTAATCGATCAAATTGAGCAAGAGGTTGAGCAGGCCATGATGAAGATGCAGTCAACTGATCCCACTGGCTGTTCTGATCTGAAGCAAATACTGGTAGATCTAAAAACCAAGCTTAATGAAATTGCTCCAGTGAACCAGCTTGAAGGTCTTCAAAAGGATTGGACTCGTGAGGTATGTCAAACTTCTTGAGAAGTGTTTCAGTACAGATATATCAAAAGCTTACCGAAATGTAGGCATTGACAGTCATATATTAAATCAGATTATTAAGAGAGGCAAATGAGCCAGAACTGGAAACTCGGAAATCTCCAAGCTGTAAGCCAAAGAAATTGAGTAAAAAAGCTCCAATAACACAAACCATAACATTATAGTTGATACAAGTGAGTTTTACAAAACCTGATAGAGATAGTCATATATATAAAAAAAAAATAGTCATATAATTACATTGACTTAATAACAATCAAGTTGAGTATATGATACAAAGCTCCAAGCTGTAAGCAATGAGCTGCCAAAATGATTCAATCACCAGCGTCCAAGAACACTTCATATGATACAAAGCAGCCAGTCTCCAGAGCAGGAATCGGGAGCTTGTCGCCGAAGCTGGGAGCCAACCGCAGAGCCGAGAGCGGTGAACCCTCTGCTCGCGAGAGATGGCTAGGGCAGAGGGCGGAGGGCAGAGCCGAGAGCGGTTGCCGGAGCCAGGAGTTGGTCACCGAAGATAGGAGCCGATCGTCGGAGGCCGGGAAAATCTCGGGAGTAGTGACACCGAGCGAAGAAATTTTTTCCGGGGAACAAGGAGGATGAGATAGAGAGAGAAAGCGCGGGGACGAGCGAAAAATTTTTCAGATTTAGGGCGAAAGTTCGTCGAGAAAGACTTTTTTTCATCGGACAAAACACTTTTCACAAATAAAACATGGCATTTTCCGATGTTTTGCGCACAATGAACGTTGGTGTCAAACATTAGCGTTAACGGCGGTTGGAAAATTTTTTAATGTGTCCGTGCCCCGTCATCTGCTTTGGGGATTATGCGAAGATGAACGGCCATCAGCGCAGCTACCTAATATTTTAGGAATCCGGGGATTCCTATAAAATTTCTCAAGTGGCACACTGGAACTTATTATATTATACTCTAGTGCTTTATTTAATACACAAATTTAATGTATATCTCCTCCAAGAACACTAATGAAGATAACAAATGATTCCAATACTAGTTGTATCATATTTCATAGGCAGCTAGAACAAAATGAAACGAGTTCAACTCATCCTGTGTCAGCCTCTATTATTCACTCTATACCAGCAAATATGTAGCACAATATCATTTGTGTTAATATATCCAGTACAAACCAGTTCCAGATGATACTAATATAGATTAAAAAACTAAAACTCACATGAACACAAGTTCAGAGGCTGGAAAACCAACACAGATGACACATCCTCAGGTTTCCAGAGAAAGAAACGAACATTTAGGCAACAAAACTGAGGAGTTTCACTAGTTATCACAACTCATTTCTTGGGACCTTCCGAAGAATCATCCTGCCAGGTTGCTTGCCATTGCTTGTCGTATAAAGTGGTTTCCTCAAACAACTTCTTCAGGTTCTCCATATCTTTGTTCTCCCTTATCAGGAGCACCCACCCGACAGCTAAAAGTAGCAGCGTTTTGCAGAAAAAGTTGCCCAGTTGATCGACAACGCCCATGCCAGTTAAGCTATCGATAAAATACGCCATGAAGAAGCCAACCATTGCAGCACGGCCTGCACAAACGACATTGATTCAATGTTTCTTTGAACAATTCATCCACTAAATCGAATATGTTTTGATGATTTAACAAACCATTAAGCTTCTCAGCTTCAGGAAGGTGGAAGCTTTTCATCCACGCCCACCAGGGAATTACTGATGTATCGAAAATTACTGGCTCGTCATTACTTGAAGCCTCTGGATTATCTTGAAGCCACTTTCTCCTTCTAGCCTCTGATCATATTGAACTAAAAGCTTTGTTGGTCAATCAGAATCGAACATGATTTATGATAATTATGAGGCCTCCATGATCATATGAATATTTAATAGTATATAAGAAACAAAGGTTGGCAAAAAGAAAATGTAATAGATGTGTGGTATTTTACTAAGTGCAGGCGCACTACATGTATACAAGTTTTATGGGATTGTAATTTGAACCAAGGTTTAAAATACTGATTCTACTCCTATATATATATATATATATATATAGCTAAGTGTGTATTGATGCATGGTACTAGTCAATAAGGTACTAGTGTACCGGTTTTATCCCGGACTCTCGTACATACTGGACGTGAATACTATGCATACACATACCAATGCCGAGTGGTATCAACCAATTTTTAAAACTCTGCTTGTCAGTACTAGTTCAATATATAAAGTATGTGTGAATCAATATAGGATTATATAGAGGTTTACTACCTAGCATGTGCTGATATTTAAAACACTGATTTGTGCATGTGATACCTCTATAAAATGGAGTTGCAAGTCAAACCAAGTAATACACCACCCATATTACCTTGTATCAAGTTCTTGATTATTCTTTAATCAATGTGGCTAGTTTTATTGTCTTATAGGCTACAATAATACTCTCATCTCTTCAATCCTCAGTTCTCTACTCTCTCAATCACTCTCAAAGTAGCCAATATCTTTCAAAACTTGAAAATTCTTTTAAACTACTCTCCCTCTTACACATTATTCTTCACCTCTTAAATCATATATTGATCATATATGACAAAATGCTTATTGTTTAGAGGACAACCATTGCTCGTACATCCATTACAATATAATTCAAAATGTGGCAAGAATATCCATTTAAAACAACATTAGGCTAGAGAATATCTCAACTTTATCAGATACCAAAAGTCCCTTAAAAAAAATTGTCATACTTTTAAGAAGCACTTTAACACCTAGAAAATAAGCAAATTATGACATGTCATGCAACAGGACATCAACCAATGAACACCTAAACAGCCAACTTATGATGAGCATGAGGATTACGTCAATGTGATCTAGGAGGATCCTTTTGGGACAGGTGCTCTCCATGCTTGGAGAACCCAATATGCCTTTAGCTAAAACTAGTGTACTGGATCTCAGCATAATGCTACATGAAAAATCTTGAGCTCCATTTCAACTGTGCACCCATTAATTTGGTGTATGATAGCTCAAGAAAGCCCTACTCTCTTTTATATCGAGATGGCATCGAAGGAATTTTTTAGGAATTTGCATGTAAGGCCCTTAATTCGGATTGATGATGCATATCACATGGAAAAGAAAAGTAAGATTGGTGCCACTCTCACTTCAAGTCTCATATTACATTAATCTGATGGCAAAGAAGACAGATGTATACTACACGGAGAAGAAGTTTCATTTATCTATGCATACAAGTGAGAGAATGTGAAACTATATGAGGATTTGTCTTCATCTGGTAAACTCATGAATCACCCTCTCTTAACAATGTATAATTATTAGAACATGTTATCATCCCTCTAGGGCAATTAGTTTGATTTACAAAGTGGCATACTTCCTCACACCTTATTCAAAGCCTTGTAACACTTTACTATTGCCTAGCTCATATTATTCAATCTTTCACAAGCTCAATAGTGAAGACTGAAGAGTATATGTGACCTCTAATACTACTTGTCATAGGCAAGAGATATGTGATATATCAATCTAAAATAACTAGTCACTTTGCTAGAACAATCCTCATCTCAAATGCTCATGAATCATTCCTCCATTATAAAAGGGTCATTTCGCTTGACTTTTAAAGACATTTAGCGTGAGTCATGTCATGCATGTAGAGTGTTTTTTTCATCCTTGGATGTCAAAGAAGAACAGGACGGAAATAATGTAGAAGAAGGTTGAATATCAACAACCTTGCACGAGTACTAGAACCAATGATTTGCGGGTTAATTTTAAATTGGTCGCTATAGTTTTGCCTAAATTCTATTTTAACTATGAATTTTGAACATTTCCAAGACGGCCACTACAGCTTGCAGTTAATTTCGTAGCACAGAGGCCGTCAGAACCAAAATAAAAAGTACATGGCGCAATTCGAGAACAAACGGCAAACGCCTAATTTTACATAATAGATGTGCCGAACTGAAAATCAGAAATGGGGAGGGAAGGGATATACCGGCGTGTATGACGGCGTCCCAATCAGTTCTTCCATCTTTAATGAACTGGTTTAAATCCCAGGTTCCGCCGAGCCATCTAGGGTCCTTGAACTGAACCGTTTGAGATTTCACAGCTGATGTATCATTAGTCTGAAGAATCACATTGAGGTGGTGGTCTCGATGTTTCTTCTCCTCCGTATCGAGAGGAGTAGCAAGAGCCGCCTCTTCCTTCTTCTCCAGGTTCTTGTCGCCGGCTGCAGATGCAGATGCAGATCCATCAATGGATCTCGCAAGAAGTAGAGAGAGATTTCTCTTAGGCAAAACCAAGAGCGGAAGCTGGAATGTAATGCTGACACTGGGAGTAAGGCGGCGGTGAGTCTTCGAGGGAAACGCAGAGAAGAAGGGAGGCCGCGGGTGGGAGGACAACGCCATCGTTATCGGGTTCCGTAGCGGCAGCATCTAATTTGTGCAAGTGGGCTTGGGGCTTGAAAGCGTCACATGCTGCGAGAACAGAGAGAACAGAAGAGAGAGAGGAGAGAGAGATGGGTTAGGAATGGGATGGCATGAATGCTGCAGTTGGCAGGTGTAAAAATGTCTGCCTTCAGCCCAAGTACGGTCAGAGGCGTCCACTCCAGTAGTCTTAAATGTCATAGTACTTTTTTTTATTTTAAATGTCATAGTACTTTTTTTTTTAATGTCATAGTACTTGAAACTGAAATCAGCACTATCACAATACATTATAGGCCCACTGATCGAAATCACTGCCAGACAAAATAAGCCTGCATAGAGTTTACAAACAAACTAGCAGCAGTTTTCATCTTCCACTTAGCTAGATCTAATAATGTCTGCAGTTGTACAGTCGCACACTGGTGGTACAAACAATCGTTATAAAATAATTGAGGATTGCATGAAAAAGAGACCGAAAAAAAGTGAAGTTCTGAAAGTACACAATCGACAGTATCCTAGATAAAAATAGAGAATAAATCTCTGACAAACAGAGACTCGATAATTCAAGGGAGCTCGGAAAATATGCATGTGCCTGAACCCAAAGAATGAGGAAAATTGTAGCTGCTTGCTGCAAATGCCCTTTCAGGATGATCACCATCAATCTTTGAATGGTGGGGAAAATCATGTGGCATCGCTTCAGCTTGGAGATGGGCGTCAGTGAGAACTCGCACGACTTCTTTATGAACAACTGCATTGCCTTCTTCTGTGAGGTGCAAGCCATCACTGAACATTTGAATATGTTAGTAACCATGCATAGCAATCGGATATTTATAACTTAGAGGCAGTAGGGTAAGCTGTTATCTACAAAAATAGATACAATAAAAATAGTTTATTTCGGTTGATTGCATAATATATGAACAAAAAACAATTGGAAACTACGTTTCAGCAAACTGTGTATCCTCAAGTAGCTCCAAGTTATACTGTATAAAGCATTTGTTTTAGGTCATTTAATGCAAGTTACCGAAGTCAAATGCGTAGGTTTTATACATGCACATGGAAACAATAAGTTTAAACTTAATGGAATAATATCTTCTGCAACTATTAAGTAAAGATCATATAAAATTATACAGTGCCCTCATCTCTCACAGAGCAAGGATTTGAAATCCGTTCCCGTCCGGTGGAACCGCTTAACCTAGGCGGGCGACGGGGCAAGCGGAGGCGGCGGAACCGTAGAAGCTTCATCCAGTTCGAAGCTTCCGGCGCCGCCAGATGCTTCGAACGAAGCTTCCGGCGGCAGCGGCAGCGGCGGAAGCTTCGTTCGAAGCTTCTAGCTGCTGCCAACCTCCCGCCTCTACCGCCTGCTACGCCTTCTGCCGCCGCCACCTTGCTGTCTGCCGCCGTCCGTGGTCCGACCGTGCTCCGACCACAGTTCCGAGACCGGTGGCCGGACAGACCGGTACGAACCACCCGGTATACGGTTTTGTTAACCTTGCGCAGGAGAAGGAAAAAGTAACTCGAAGTAGATAAGAAAATCCCACCTTTAGTTTACTTCCAGCTTCTTTAGTAGTAAGTCGCACGGATAGCAATGTTTTCTTTAATCTAGATCCATAATGAGTGATAAGCCGGGGACAAAGCGATCCAAGGCATAACTTATAATTCAGATATTATCTTATAAATGTATAGTGCATAAACATGTTATTTTCATGTACAGGATCTAGCTGGGATATGCAGGGACTTAGCTGAAAATTTTAAAATTTTGTGGACTATAGTGCAAATATGACAATATAGTGCTTAGATTCTAAATAAGAATAACTTCTGAACCTTAACATGAGTTGATTAAGGTTCATTTGAGCCAAAAATTTACTGCAAATGGGTTTGCCAGGCAATTATTTGAGTTAGTTCCAACCATCGAAGACACTTCTCCCCCTCTGTTCTTTCCCTATCGAGGGAGAGGACTTGCGAACCAAGAATCAGAGAATTGGAAAGTCTCCATCGATCTTTCTAGCATAGGGAGCGGGGAAGTGGAAACAAATCATATCTCTATTAAGGTAGGAGTTCTAGCCTAAATCTCTTTAACTTTTGAGTTTGAAAATAAAGATGTAAAGATGGTTTTGCATTAAATGAAAAGTGGATGTAACATTGTTGTTGATTCTCAAATTTGTTTTGACAAATCGTAAACCTACTTTCAACATTTCGAGTAACAGGCGGTAGTATGCCTTCATACGACCGGACTCCGCTCACAGCTTGTTAAGGATTTCTTTTATTGGTCAAACGAGAGTTTTGACATGTTGTGATTAGAAATTTTTTTATGGGTTATTTATACCTACGAATTTGTGAGCATTGGACAATTTTTGGTCCTTGTATGCTGCTCAAAAGAGGACAGCAGCTAGGCTGAGTTGCTCCTCAGTTTTTGACAACAAGAAAGCTAGTATTGCCTTCTCGTTTCAGACTTCCAATTGCTACCAAAATTTTGGACAGCAAGAAGCTGCAAACACTGTCTAAAAATGGATAACCATTGGATTAATTTTCTTCCCAAATTCACATGACATTAAGGCTGGGATTGGACAGTACATGCTGTACAGAAAATATTCATGGACCTAAATTTGGACAGCGTGAGGAAGTATAGAAAGTGCAGTACCAAAATAAACAGCAATATATTCGGAACGTTGTCCAGAAAACAATGGACCAAAAATATTTGCTTGGTTTTGATCAACATATGGCTGAACTTCTGCCAGGTTAAAGGACAATGTGGCTATTTAAGTTTACACAGTATCGGACAGGAGTTAGTAGAAAAGAATATTTCTTAGACATCACTATCTATGTTGAAGTATATAAAATGTGCTTGGCATTAATAATTTACATGCATGCCAATCTTGTTTAGATGATATGAAATTGGAAGAAAAAGATGTATAAAAGAGGGTAATCCTTTTTTAAGTACTAAAGAGCATATTTATGGCGTAGTAAACATAGCATGAGGGGACTGTTTAGTATACCACATTACCACCCATGTGGAACCTCAATAAAGGTGACCCATATAGATAGGCTAGTGTATTATAAATATATCCTAGAGAACATGAACTAATGATGTGATGGTGCTAAGATAACACCCAAGGTGGATCTTGTAGATCTGTCATAGAACACACAACCTAGTTTTACAGTGATTGCACCACCAAAGATTCATCTAAGGACCTCAAAATAAATCATGAAGGTTGTATTACTTCAAATGAAAATTGTGTTTGAGCATGAGGGTTGGATTGGAAAGAAAAATCCTAAACGTCGTATGATTACTTTCAAATAGTTTATGTTGCCACTTGTCATCTAGAAGAAATGCATAGAGTGGTCCATGCTTTCTTATTACTGTTTCCTTTGTCTTTACCTTTCAAATTTCAACATCTAATTTGGTGGGGTCATAAGTAGATAGAGATGTCCATCTCATTAAGTCGTAACAATGTTAGTTTTGAGAACATTATATTGGTCTGTATACATATAATTGCACTATGTTATGAGTTTGATTATACAGACTTTGAGACACTATAAGGTCTGAAATTTTTGTTATGAATAGGAATTTGCAAAAATGCCTAAGTTTGTTCTGCGAACCAGTAAGATGAGCAAAGGCAGCCGGATAGTAAGCTTGTGAGGGATTAACTGAAATGAATGAAAATGAAGAATTGTGCAAGCTAAGTTTAGGCAATCAACCACTTTTTCAAGCATGAAGAACCACATAGACATCTTACCTCAAAAACCTTGTTTGCCAATCAAGAGTTTCTTGCATCTTTGACCATAGATCAACGCAAGGAATATGCAACTCTTTAGCGAGCTCAACGCACTGCCTTGCATAAGCACCAGTATTGTCATTTGTCCTTTCTGGAAGTTCCATTGCTTTTTCACCGTACAAAGATCTTGAGGGAAAAAGACAATGTTATTTAGGGGATGACTCAAAATAATTCTGGGTATGATTCAGTAAAACGGTTTACGAGAATGCTTTCATAACTTGTAAGAGGATGTATCAATTATCCTAATGGGAACTTGCTTTTGAATTCCTCGAGAATTTGTTGACTTCATTCAAAGTAAACATATTCACATGCTATAGATGAGTGAGGCAAGATTAAACGTTCACCATGCTTCTATCTTTCACTTCAGCAAGTTTCAAATTAGACAGTCTTAATTTAAAGTAATTGACATGTCACCAAAATTTGATTAACAAGACGGAAACTTATGTATGGATTCATTCAACAAAAGATCAGTAAAATTGAGTTGAGGCCAACTACATACTACTTTGGTAATTTTATTGTATTGAATGTATAGGTGAATTCCATACTATATGTGTGAATTATAAGGCATGTTAGTTATCAGATGATTTGCAGAATCAATAATGTGCATGTTATGATTGTTTCCATGGCTTGTATACTTGATTTTCGACAATCCTTCACTAAATTTTTGTTTAAAGCTCGCATTTAGGTGATAGCCATAAAAAAGACTGGAAAGCATAAATTGGAGGACAAAGGGATGAGAACAGCCAGGCAAAAGGAAGAAAAAAAATCTGACTATATCTTGATTAGTGTACATGCAAAAGATAAATGCCTTATGAAGCATATCATGTTGGAGGAAAAGAAGCAAAGAGAATAAGAATAAAAAAATAGACATGCAAAAACCAGGAGCAAATGAGTCAAGCACACAAAAGTACAAATGTAGAAACCCCTAAGGATCCTTATATAGAGAGCTAATAAAATCAAGGTTTTCAAAGCCGGTACAAACCGACGTGCTATTCCACGCTCAAACTAGCACATACCGGTCCGTACCAGACGAAACCAGAAGAAGAAAAAAGAAGAAGAAGCGGAAGAAGAAGAAGAAAAAGAATAAGAGGAAGGAGGGATCTGTCCACCACTCTGTATTCTTCCTCTCCTCCTCCTTCTCCTCCTTCTCTTTCTCCTTCTCCCACTTGATTCCGCTGCTGCTCTGCCCTTGGTCTGGCCCAGACTTTCATTAGAACAATAAAAACCAAAAAAAATTGACCAGTTTGGATTGATTTTTAAAACATTGCATAAAACTATCACTCAGGTTTGGACTGATTTTTAAAATATTGCATAAAATTATCACTCATTTTGCTACTAGACACCCATCTTTTCTTTTGTGAGAGTGGTAAGCAACTAAATTTGCTAAAGTGAAATCAGCATCTGGTTTGCAACCCCATGACAAACAGCGAACAAAATGAGAAAAGATAGAAGAAGCTCCCAAAGCATGGTCCGTTTATATGATACAGAGTATAGGGAGAGGAGAGCCAATTAAAGAGGGAGAAAATGGGCAGAAATATGAAGCAATGAGAATGCGTCGGTAGGGGGATTGAGGAGAGAAGGGAGAGGAAAAAAAGAGAGTAAGGCAAAAGAGAGAAGATAGAGAGAAAAGACTACACATAATCCAATAATTCATTTATTTTAATCTTTCCGCTGCTAAAAAATGTACGTAGGTTACTGTTATTT
Source organism: Costus pulverulentus (assembly GCA_027562315.1). NCBI lineage: Eukaryota > Viridiplantae > Streptophyta > Magnoliopsida > Zingiberales > Costaceae > Costus > Costus pulverulentus. The sequence goes on from CM050445.1 coordinate 368,609, forward strand.
AATTTTATTACTATAATAGTAGTTAGTGAGTTTACCAGATTGAGTTAATTAGGTCATAATCTTAATAGTAAGTTTTTAATGGGTGATTATTATGTTTTTCAAAAGCCTATTAAAGGAGTTGAGTGTTTGCAATTGGGAGAATATGATATAATTTATTGAAAGTTTATTCCCTTTGAATCTCCCCATCCACAACATCACCCCCTCTTTAGCCGCAACTCTTTCTCCCCTTTGTCAACCTCTATCTCTTAACCACCCACCCACCCCCACCCCCACCTCTCTCTCCTCTTCTCTCTCTTCTTTCAATTTATTCCTCCCTTGTTAACCCTATTGTACGACATCAGCAACATTTAATAGTAAAACCTCACTAAGCATTAATATAGTTAAATGATTACAATTTACACTAATATAATTATATTCATATAATTATAATTACCAGTAATATAACTAAACAACTATAATATACACCACATCACAAGTGTTTGCGGGAGCAAGGTCAACATACGAATTTTTATTATCCACTACCTCTTACCTCAGCTTTTTTATATATTCTCTAGACAATGTGATTTTTTGAGCACACTACCGTCACCTTAGACTTACACATTTTTTAATTGGTTTATGTTACTAAGGCTCATTAACTTAATGGGTTAGTTTTCTTAATGGTCTGGTGTAACAAATAGTACTAAGCAAAACTATCCTAGCCATAGTGAGAGGCTAATAGGAAAGCTTTGTGAATAACAGAGTTGACACTAAATTAACCTAACATGCTACATGATTAGGAATAGTTTTAAATAGAGAAGATTGTGCTACACCGGTTTAATCTCATATCAGAATTGTTATTATATACAAGATATAATGAGCATATTACCAATTACTAGTGCTTAAGTATTTTTCAATTGGATCACGTTCTTTAAGCTCATTAAATGAATAGGTTAGTTTTCACATCAGGTGGGTTATAACAAATAGGAATATTATTCTTCCTACTAAAAAGATATCATCAGACTTGCTTTCCCACAATCATATATTGATTAAATTTGTTAGAATTTTAAACTTAATATTTTCATTTACATTTAGATTTTGGGTATACAACAATCATATATATGATATTCATAAGAATCTGGGAATATATTTGTACAAAAAATAAAAAAAAAAGTAATTAGAAGAATCGTAAAAAATTTTAACATGAAAGAATAGACTTGTCCAAAATCAGATGTAACTATTTCCAATGCAATTGTTGTATCTGAAAAGGGAAAAAAGAAAGAGAAACCAAACCGTGCATATCTTTTCCGCCCATCCTCATCAAGAGGGGGTGGGGTGATCAACAGAACCAGCGTAGCAGCAGAGCATTCCTGAAACAACAAAACGTGAGCTCAAACAAAAACATATGTATAAACAAAATCATATATACAAGATACCATGCCAATATGATGTGAGGTCCAAACAAAGAGGCAGTGTGACTAGGATAAGATGAGGGATATCTTGGTCTGGAATAGATTGGCGGTTTCATATCCTAGGCATATGAGGATCAATCATGTTCCATAGATACTTTATCCCATGCTTGTGACAATAGCAAGGTAACTTGTGCCAGCATAGATAATTCAAATGGATTATAACGGGGAAGCACATATGCAAAAGCAACCAGTTCCATGTCTTGAAAAATTAAAATGTAAGCAATGCAAGCATCAACCTTGGCACCTGCTAACCTGATTCAACTGTATGAGATTACGCATGTTATTCACATTAAATAAAATCCATCTAATGGGGCAATGGTGCATGAGGTAGACAAGAGTGAGTTCTATATTTGGATTCTTGATTAATTTGGATCAATTTAATTCCTTTAGTTATTCTTTTGTTAGGTAAAATAGATCTTCCAGGTAAACCAGAGGGGTGGGACAGTTTAGAATAGTTTCAGAGATCAGCATGATCTCTTTTGAGTTAACTAGAAGTCTAGAACAGATGTTCTTCTGACTCCTGAGTTGGTATGGAGCCTGTACCGGTACATATCTCATTACCAAGATATGTAACGTTGATCAAATTAGTAATTCTTGTCGATATAAACAAACATAAAGGAAAAACAAAGACACACAGTTGTTTTACAATCTATAGACAAGTTGATATCACCAACCAAACTACTAACCTTCAAATGATTGACAATTTTTCTTAGGTTCTCCTTGTATTCCTCAATAGGAACATATTGGCGTTCACTTGTCCGACCCAACAGGGCTGCATCATTAGCACCAAAAAATATAGTTACAACAGTTGGAGGTGTTGGAGAGCTCTGCACACATGCAAATAGAGCTTCTTGTTCATCACAAAACAAAACAAAATAAAAAATATAAGAAATAAGATCGATAAAAATGTATTAGAAGCTATTATGACTTGTGCAACTTCTGAGACATTCCAAGTCAAGATGCATAGATATAGAAAGGAATTGCAAAATTAACATCCAAAAAAGAAAAAAGGCTTTGAATGGCATTGCAAGACATACCGGGGGGAAAAGGTGATTAAGCAAGAACAAAGCCCATCTTGTATTGTAGCCACCATAACCTCTAACAAGTACATCGGCCTTGAATTTGAAGAAAAAGTAGATGGAAAAAAATTAACACAGTAAGATCAATGCTCCAAAAATTTAACATCTATATATATATATATGAAAATTGCAATCAATATTGTTCTTTCATTAACGAAGATAGGTCATATTATCACTTGAATGTTATCATGATATATTTTTATGATATCCACATGAATTGGACCTTGGTCAACATATAAAAAATAAGCCTTACTTTCTAATTACAGAATCCCAAAAATCCTCGAAGAACTCCCATAAGATATGGTCCCAACCAGCCAGATCAATGACCCTTACAATCTCTACAAAACCTAGGAGAACAGGAGCCCAAGACCTTCAGTAGCTAAATACACGAACAGGTGTTTCCAACAGCTCCAAAGTTAGCTCCTGTAGAAGTACAAGTATCTTTCATCATTTTTTGATGCTTAATGGAACCAATTCCTATTGAATTAAACTTTGGGTCAATGCATTATAGCTTGACAGTATATCCACGAGTCTATGCTACTTCCCACCTCAATCCAATCAGGATATGACATTAGTTCACTGGTAGCAGGACTTAATTAACTTTGTACAGGATATCTAGACAAGACATATCATATGATTAGCACTAACATAGAAAACCATATGATGCATTAAAAACATGGCCTATTAAGTCTTTGGCCAAAACCAAACTAGAGTGATGGGCACTCTACGAATGGAACTGTTGGCCAAAGCGATATCATAGCTCAAGGAACACAGGCTTCTGCTGACTCACATCCCTTTGTGAATCCTGCAGATACAGCCTGCACTGTAAATAGATTTTGGTCAATATACTCTAGAAAAGTAAAGTCCCTCATGGTCATCACTCCTCAATGGATTGGGTGTCAACGTTTGTTGTGTCAATTATAAAGCCTTCCTCATGTAGCAGGAGAATTACAAATGGGTGTCAGGCACATGTTTCAATACTACAAAGTTATCTCATAAACTCAAACAAGTTGTAGTACGCAACCAGTTCAGTTGGAAACTAGCATGTCTTCTATGTACAACATGTCTGTATTCACTGAGAAAGTATTGAGGCGCCATACTATATGAAATCAATCAATTTAAAAGAGTATTAGTTATAACCTACACTCAACACACACTAGATCATGCATACACAAATTGCTTATACTTTTCCATGTGACTAAATTTCCTTAATTGCAATCACTAAATAAATGTCACAAAAAAATCATTACCAAAAGATGATACTAAATTAAACTCGAATATTATATTCATCATGATTCATGAGTATTAACTACACGATCATTATGCATGGAAAATAACTAGCAATATCACAACATTATTCTAAACAAATATTTGTGCCACACCATTTTATTTTATAATATAAGTGTAGATTGAACAATTTAAAATCTTAAGAACAAGAAAATACTAATTAATAATTGCAAAATCAAAGAAAATTAAACTTAAAATGATTTCAATAATTTACATCATGTGCATTATATTAGGTCTCATGCATGGTGTCAAGTAAGGGTGTCCAATAGGTTCAAACCGAACTAGTTCAACCCAAACCAAAATTTTAACATCTTTAAAAAACTGAAGTCAAAATGATTTTAAAAAAGATCAAATCGCAACCGAACCAAAAATTTCAATTTGACTTGGGTTAAACCAAATTTATATTTTTTTTATTATTTTAAAACTATTTTAAATTATTTTTAAAATAAAATAATATTATAGCATAAATATTTATATAAAGTTAATAAATAATTATTAAACTTTCAGTTTATTCATTTCAACCCAAATTTTGGTGTTGAACCGAAATTGCATTGATTTTATAAAGAATTTTTTAACCAGACCAATTGGGATGGAAACCAAACCAAATAAAAAATTTTGGCTTGGTTGGTTTGTTTTTCAGTTCAAGCCATAAATTGGACACCCCTAGTGTCAAGTTTGGCATAGATTGCATGTGCAAGGAATGTTAAATGGCTTATGGGGTCATAAATATATAAATAAGTATTTTCCTAATTTTAGGATATGCAACCCAATTAAATCCTCAAAGTATGAATCTACATCTAGTAGATACAGAGGAGGTTAACAAGTTTTAGCCATCTCTCATAGTTAGTGCTTAGAAGAATGTTACATTGAGTTACAACTCCCTATAGTAACAAAGATCACAAATTAAGTGTGTACATTCATCAACTTAAGCACCCACTTTACCATTATTACCAATCTAAGTTTTCCCAATATTTGCATCTTGTGTATGTCAATGTCTCATAATCCCATTGACTACTATATTCTAAACAATATCACACTAATTAATCATTACAAAATGAAAGACAAACTAGACTTAAAATGATTTCAGTAACCTACATCAATATATAATGTGCATTATATTAGGTCTCTTGCATAATATCAAGTTTAATATAGGTTGCATGTGAGAGGGAATGTTAAATGGCTTATGGGGTCAAAAATATATAAATAATGTATCTTGTAATTTTAGGATATGCAGTCACCCGATCAAATCTTCAAAGTATGAATGTGCATCTTGTTAATATAGAGAAGGTTAACAAGCTTTAGCCATCTCCCAGAGTATGCTTAGAAGAATGCTACATTGAGTTATAGCTCCCTATAGTAACAAAGATCACAAATTGATTATGTACATCTTTCAACTTTAACCCCCACTTCACCATGATTACCAGTCTAAATTTTCACAATATTTGCATCTAGTGTATGTCATTGTCTCGTTGACTATTTTTTTTTTCTTCTTAGGATCGCTATTAGTTCACTACTTTTGCAGATTTTAGACTTTTATACTAATAATAAACTAAATTCTCAGTGTCACCCAACTTACAAGATCAGCAATATCTTCTCCATATTCATACGGGAGGAAAAAACCTCCTTAGAAGTTCCATAATATTAATTTGCACTCTGTCATATACCATTATCCAATTAACAGTCTAACTATCATGTTAAAACCTTTATACTTCTTAGCAATCATCTTGTGAGATTCGTTTTCTTTCGTTTCTCTAGAGTATTTTTGGAGTAATAGTTCATTTCGAGTGGAGATATGAGCAGGGATCATAGACAGCACAACTAATATATTCACTATCGCCTGTCAAACAATCTACTAGTTAACGTCTTCTGGCTCCATGCCTCTTAAAAAATATGCAAATTAAATTGGAGATCACATTCATGTTATTTTAGGCAGAGAAAAGCACATGCCATAGTTATTCAATCAGTTTCCAGTTTAAAAAATCTCAAAGAGAAATAAGTCAATGGTAAACGAAAGGAAAAACAAAGGAAATGCGGGCGGTACGATAATTTAAGGAACTGATTTCGATCTAAGATTCCCATTATGAGAAGAGTAGATCAAGAGTAGCAGACTTTAGGAAAAAGGAAAACCTTCCGCGAGTAGGTGTCGGCGAGAGCAGCCCCCCAACCGCCGCGTCTGAAGCCTTGCGCGGTGATGGAATCGCCGAACAGAACGAACTGCGGCCTAACCGACGCCCTCAGATTCATCTCGCCGTCCGCTTCCGCCCCTTCTTAGATAGCGGATCGGAAGGAAGTAATGAGATTCCTCCTCTGCTAAGCTATCTCACCAACCTCGACTCCAGCAAAATGTCGAGGACAACGGGGCAAACGAAGCATTGCAGTAATGCGCAACAGTTCCACAGTAGACACTAGGTGTCACGCCCCGGTCGGAACGGTCTAAAAACAACGCTTATCCGTTGTCTCAGAGCCGTCCGGCGGAACACCGGAACGTGATCGCGCTAGGGTTTCCGGA
>CM050445.1:377267-398582 GCA_027562315.1 Costus pulverulentus
GCCGCTCGAGTAAATCGGGTGAATGACGTCAGGCCGACGTCACTCGTTAATTTGCCTCCGCCGCGCGCCGAAGTTCGATTTCGGTCGCTGACGTCGTCACTTGCGTCAACACCAAATTTGATTTCGAAATCGTGCAGCCTACGTCAGCGTCGCCCCGCTGACGTCACCCGTGCAATTCGTTCGCCGAATTGATTTGCTGCCGCCGCTGATTTTGACCCGGTCGCCGCCTCGTTTCGAACGCCCCAACGCGTTCGAAACAGTCGTCGTCTTCGACACGAACGAAGCTCTCCGCCGCTTCGTCCGTCGTCTGGTTCGAGCACTGCCGCACGTCCGGGACAGCCGAGAGATCGCCGCCGATTATAGAGGAGCACGTCGCCGATCTCGTGGAGAACTGAGGAGAGGGAAGGTGGAAGAAAAGCCTCGTTTATTTCTCTAACCAAGTTACAAACCTCACCGCTGATCCCTGATCGATGCCCTCGTTCCCTCCCTCACCGTCGACCCTCGTCGATGGTTACAGTTCTCTCACACTTTGCGCTCGCTGATGGACTCACCCGCCGGAGAAGGATCCCCGGTTGCTGCTCCCGTTGCAGCTTTTAAAGACGAGAGGCGCCGCCTCTCGCCTCTTCCTCCTTAGGGCGTCCGCCGCCCGGTTCTTACGCGTCCGAGAAGCTCGCCCCACCACGTTCCTCTCGCCGTTGCCCTTGGTTGTCGCCGCGTCCGCATCGTCCGGCGTCGTCAAAGCCGCCCGAAAAGCTCGCTGGCGCGTGCGTTCCGCGCGAGTCGCCCGCGACGTCTTCCAATTCGAGCGTTACGCTCGATTCTTGTGGGCTCAGGCTTGGTATTGGGCTTGACATTGGGCCTGGGCCAAACCGGGTAGACCGGGCCCTGACACTAGGCAGCCAATGGGCCGGGCGGAAGCGGCTCGCATTTGCACGACACGGGTTGAGCCCGTCCCGGAACAGTGACTTGCCCGTGGCATTAGGTATGGATTCATTCTGGGTGAAGAGATTTAGTTGTGTGCGTTAGCTAGGGCCGTGGGCGTCCGGATCTTATGGTATTTTTTAAAAATTTGAAATTGGATATCAAATTTTAATTTTTAAATATATTTTTTACCTATTTGTCATATGATAATTATCTTTCGCTTATCAAAATTATTATTTTTACTTTTTTCAATAATAAAAAAATAATAAATTTGTAAATTTAAATTCATTGTTTCCATATAAATTGTTTCTACCTTTTCATTCTTTACACAATGTCAATTAGTTTCAAATAAATTTATTACTTTTTCTTAATACTCTCTTAATATTTTAATTTTGGAGTTTCTATTACTTTTTTAATTGAGCTTATGCTCAAGTGTTCAACCATTCAGTCTTTAAAACTTCAAGATTCTTTTAGTTTAGCCATATGATTAAGATCAAGCTCATCAAGGTAAATATTAAAATTTTATTTTATAATGTAGTTTTTTGCTCCATTTAAAATTTATAAATAATTTTTAATTATGTCCAAGTTCAAATTATCATACTCACATGTTATCAATTAATTTATAACTTATACCTGGCATATAATCATACAAAAATTAATTTTATCATTAACAATGGAACTATAAAATAGTGCAAATCAGGTATGACAAAAAAAACCATATATACCTCACCTCTACTTACACCACCTCGATTTGACTCGAAAACTCGAGTTAATTGGTATTGTGTTAGGTTCGAGTAAAATCTGGCTTCTATAATTCGAGTCAAAACAGGACGTAAGATTTTCACTACCTGCTTGAACTCAACATGGACCCAACCTAATAATTGATTAAGTTGAAAACTTAAACCATAGTCTGACTCGTAGCAATAATACGTAAATATAATCTTAAATTGGCTTAGTCCTAACTCGTAGCAATTGCCCCAAACCAGACCAGCAATAAAAGACGCCCGTCGCCTGTTCCTCTTTGTCACGCCCCAGTCGGATCAGCCTAAAAACAGCACTTATCCGTTGTCTCAGGACTATCCGGCGGAACATCGGAACGCAACTCGCTCTAGGGTTTCCGACCCAAAATTCAAAACCCTAACTCCTCGAACAATATTTATCCCCAAATTACAAGATCGCTCAGAAAACCCTAACCCTAATTTGGGAAATCCAAAATCAAACCGTAATTGAAAATACCTCACTGGTCAACTATTTTGACCAGTCAACCCAATAGCCGTCAACGCCGCTCGGTTGATTTAATCGCCCTTGCTAACGTCAGCCGCCGACTGCTAACGTCACCCTTTGATTTCGTTCGCCGCTCGCGAATTTGAAATCACGCCGCCAATTTTGACTTCCGCCCGCTGACGTCTGCTTGCGTCAGCCGAAATTGATTTCGCCAAATCGATTTCATTGACCGCCTTATGTGTTGACTTTTACCTCGTTTCGAACGCCACTCGTTCGAACGTTCGCTCCGTCGTCTTCCTCCACGCGGACGCACACCTGCATTCGCTCGCCGCTCATCAGAGGGAAAAGACGTCGCCTGCGTCTCAGACTCATCTCCGATCGGAAGTCGTCGTCCGGAGGTCGCCCCCCGCCGGGAACCCTCAAGGACGTCACCGCCGAGTACGTTGCTGGAGACGCCGCCGATATTGCACAAATCAGGGAAGGGAGACGCTCGTACGCCGCTCCTTATCTCCGCTTGACCCGCTCGTCGCCGATAATCACGCTCTGCCACTCGCCTTCGGCTGCTTCGTCCGCTCCGAGAAACCCGCCGAAGACCCACTCTGCCTCTCTTCTTTCACGCACGTCCGCGTGTAGCTCGCGAAGATGAGCTATTGCAGCCGCCTTCCGATTTTGGGGTCAACGTCGCTTATTGACCACTGAAATCAGGCTCCAATTTGATCCTCACAAGTGGCCATGGGCCACCTCTTTGCCTTGTGGGCTTTGGGCTGAACCGACCCGAACTAAGCCTAACAATTCTCCCTCACCTGATTTGAACATCGCCCTCGATATTCAATATGGGTTGAACACTGACTCTCCAATATTCATGTCCTCCATCTCCTGTCCCCAGTTTGATGATGAATGTTTGCTGCACCATGCTGCATGGAATTGGCGCCCCTTGGCTTGACACAACTAAGCCGCATATTCACCCCCTGGTGCTCTGCCTGACCTCCTGTGTCCCAGCCGTCTCGCCATAGTGCTCCCGCCGAACTGAATGCAAACAGGGTCACGTCCATAGCGCATCTCCCCAGATGCTCCGCTCAACCTGTGGCCATTGAGTTCACGGTCTAATGCACTGGATCATCATGCTTACAGCAACCTGCGTCAACAAACTTGTCAAGGATAATCTCGGATCTGTGTGGGTCATGGGCCCACAATAATCTTGCTCCATCATCTCTGCTAAACTCAGCTCTTACAGAGCTCTCCCTCGATGTCCCCTGACACCGGCATCGACGCCCCCTGGTGCCGGCATCAATACTCTTAGGCATTGGCATCAACACCCTCTGGTGTTGGCATCAGGGCCCCTGCCCTGGAAGGACGACGCTCCTCGTCGCCGGTGGTGATGTTGCTCCATCTCGGATCTTCCTGATTCACCATCATGGCTGAATCTTTGCCTCTGATACCTGTTGTCACGCCCCGGTCGGATCAGCCTAAAAACAGCACTTATCCGCTGTCTCAGGACTATCCGGCGGAACACAAGAACGCAACTCTCTATAGGGTTTCCTACCTAAAATTCGAAACCCTAACTCCCCGAACAATATTTATCCCCAAATTACAAGGTCGCTCAAAAAACCCTAACCCTAATTTGGGAAATCCAAAATCAAACCGTAATTGAAAATACCTCACTAGTCAACTATTTTGACCAGTCAACCCAATAGCCGTCAACGCCGCTCGGTTGATTTAATCGCCCTTGCTAACGTCAGCCGCCGACTGCTGACGTCACCCTTTGACTTCGTTCGCCGCTCGCGAATTTGAAATCACGCCGCCAATTTTGACTTCCGCCCGCTGACGTCTTCTTGCGTCAATCGAAATCGATTTCTCGTTGACCGCCTTATGTGTTGACTTTTACCTTGTTTCGAACGCCACTCGTTCGAACGTTCGCTCCGTCGTCTTCCTCCGCGCGGACGCACACCTGCGTTCGCTCGCCGCTCACCGGAGGGAAAAGACGCCGCCTGCGTCTCAGACTCGTCTCCAATCGGAAGCCGTCGTCCTGAGGTCGCCCCCTGCCGGGAACCCTCAAGGACGTCGCCGCCGAGTATGTTGCTGGAGACGCCGCCGATATCGCACAAATCAGAGAACGAGGGAAGGGAGGAAGAATCCTTTATTCACCTGGAAAGAAATTACAAGCTTTCCCTTTTATTCCGGCAACCTCCGTCGCTAGTACCCTCGATCCCACCCTCGCAGGTCGTCCCACTGGACGCCGGTTACAATCGCTCACACGAGCTCTCTCTCTCTCGTCGGCACCTCCGCGCCGGAACCCTCGCCCTCTGGCGGCATCAGAGCCGCTACTCTGGAAGGGGCGACTCGCCGTCGCCGGTGGTGGCGCTCCCCAGCGCTCTTCCCCTTGTCGTTCTCTTCTCGGAGCTTTATAGGAGAAGGGAGACGCTCGTACGCCACTCCTTATCTCCGCTAGACCCGCTCGTCGCTGATAATCACGCTCTGCCACTCACCTTCGGCTACTTCGTCCGCTCCGAGAAACCCGCCGAAGACCCGCTCTGCCTCTCTTCTTTCGCGCACGTCCGCGTGTAGCTCGCGAAGACAAGCTATTGCAGCCGCCTTCCAATTTTGGGGTCAACGCCGCCTATTGACCATTGAAATCGGGCTTCAATTTGATCCTCACAAGCGGCCATGGGTCACCCCTTTGTCTTATGGGCTTTGAGCTAAACCTGCCCGAGCCAAGCCTAACACTCGCAGTCCCTCGCTTTGAGCCGTATCCAAATACCACCAATCCTCGATTCGGCAGAGAAAGGGGAATACTCCATGGAGATCGCCTTCTCCTCTCCATGCTTGCTCTCCGCTGACGCCAACCGCACGCTCTCCGTCTCCCCCATATCGTCTTGGAGGAGAAGCCGGACCGTGCCCAAGAGGGCGGCTCTCGGCTGGCCTCCCTCTGCCTCCTCCGACGCTTCCTCCTCCACGTGCTTTTCCACTTCTTCGTCGAGGTTTCCTTCCCTATATTGCAGCCTCGTCGGTGCGCCTTCCGTCGGTGGGAGCGTCCATGGCGACTTCAGCGGGCTGAAGATAAGGGTTCCGTCGCTAAAGCTCCCTAACGTATCCCGAGGTAGCCGGCCCTCGAGGGGTGTCGTTACCATGGTAAGAACCAAAAAGTTTTTAAAAAAAAGTCGGCTGTTTTGCACCTTTTATCTGCTATCCTTTCTCTTCCATTAAGTTTCTCGAGTGAATTTAGGGGAAAAAACACTCTTTTTAGTTTCAGTTCATTTTGGTGTATCGCTTTGCCAGTTCTTAGTAGTGGCACAGTCTATGCTAAGTGCTTTTTTTGTGTGTTTTTCATTTCATCATTTCAAATTCAAATCTTATACAAGCTTTAAATTCATTAAGAAAGTCAAACTGCCACCAATCTGCTATCAGGGGTAAAACTACCCACTACCCTCAAGGCCACTACATCTGCCACACTAATGCATCAGGCAGTGTTTGAAATAACGGTAACAACTCCAATACCTTGTATCCCTAAAAGAATGTATCAGGTTAATGTATAGTAATTAGAATAGAGTATTAAAATGCTTCTGGGTTTGCATCATGCCATCATCAAACACTCCATGAAATTGAATGGGATGACTATTTTTTCTTTCTATTTAACTAAATAAAGTGTTTGCTGCTGAGAATACATTTTGAACATCTGTTAGTTATTATAAACCACTATGAATGTAGCTTGATGCAACGTTTTGGTGACCACAGTGTTCTATTCCCTCTCCTTTCTGACCATACCAGACATTCCTCTGAATCATCTTTCTGTTGTTATTTGTGACTCATGGTGTCTACTGTGATGCTTTTTGTTTATCAACTATTTGAATCACACAACATAAGGCTTTATCACCATCACATGGAGTTTATATAGGTTGAGACTTGAGGCACATGCATCTATCAAATTATTAAGGTCAACCTCTTGGATAATATACTTAAAGTTCCAATTAATCTGAAGATTCTGAACTTTGATTATACCCACAATTTATTTCCTGTCACCTCTTGTTTATAGCTAATTTTTTTGTAGACAGTGGCAATTATGAAACAAATTTCATGCTCTATTCTTGTTGTGATTATGAATACTTGGAAATTATATATTTTCACCTGCAATACTCTTATTATTTGACTTCATCATCTGAACTTTTAGGTTGCAAGCCACTTTTAACATCATGTGTCTATCTACTACTGCCATTAGCTAGTTAATTTTTGGCAACCAAAATTCTGCCCTTCTGACCTTTGGTGCATTGATGTAGGAGTTAAGTCTTCAAAATTCTTAAACCAGACAAATAGCTCTATAAAAGGAGACTGGAAGGAGACCATCAGAAACATATCCATTTTCTTCTTCTATTTCCCTTCAGATGAGTTGTTAGGTCAATCTAGGTTGATTGCATGACTTTATTTCCATTTTTTCAATAGAATAAGTACGTTTTTGCATTGCCAAGGGCATTGTACTCCACTTGCACTTTCTAGAGTACCGTAATCCTGTTTCACTTATGTAACCTTATTGATGTTGTTGTGATATTCTATCTTCCATTTGAGTACCATGATTTCCGCAATTATTTCATATTGGGACTGTGCCACTTGATGTCAAATCTTCCACACTGTAATGTTGCTAAAACATTATTTTGAATTACGCAGTGTATTTTTTTTCTATTTCCTATTTATAGGTTATCCCTTTTCTGAGAGGAAGCGCATGGGAGCAACCACCTCCGGACCTAGCTTCTTACTTGTACAAAAATCGAATTGTATACTTGGGCATGTCTCTTGTTCCATCTGTGACAGAGCTGATGCTTGCAGAATTTCTTTACCTTCAGTATGAAGATGCTGAAAAGCCAATTTACCTATATATTAATTCCACTGGCACAACTAAGGCTAGTACATATTTTCACTCTTACTCATATCTTTTACCAAGTTTTTTCTGGGATATCAATGACATAATATGTTGTTGTACATGATATATAGTAGATTGAACATTATACAGAAGAGTTAATGCAGCACATTAGCACAATGTATGTTGATTGCATGAATGTTACTAAATTCATCTACTATAATTGGGTTGTAGATGTCATTTATCATGTTGTTTGTTTCACGTACTACAGTATTGCGGCCTTCTGGACCTAAAAAAATATTTTCTTGAATTTAAATATTGATGCTTAACTGTTTGAAAAAATTCCAAGGATTTCAATTTTAAAACACCTAGTTATGTGAATTTTATATCAAAATGACACTGATACACTGCTATTCCTTTTACCTTTTTTGCATCTTGATCCATTAATATTGAAATGGATTATATATGGGCTTTTTTTGTACCTGATAGTTTGCAAGAAAGTAGAATATTATCATGTATACACAGTTACCTCTACCATATGCCCTATGGAAGGGCATCAATGTGAATTTCATATTTTAGATTGCATAGACCCATGTCTGTCATGGTTCTAATTTATAGCGTTGGGAAATCTTGCGCTTCATTTTTAGATTTCAAATGACTCTCACTTTGCTAGAAATTTCTTGAAAGTTATCTCTTTCGATATTGCCTACTAATGATGTTAGGTTTGTTAACTATTTTTGGAAGCCGTTGGGGAAGAAATTGGGAACCAAGCTCTAATCTTTAGCATATTACTTGTATATTTGTGGGTAGAATTAAGGTGGTTAGTAGGATTTTTTAGTAGCTTATTATGGTTTTTAATCAGTGACATGTCATAAGTTGGGAAGAGATGCAACCAATTACTGAATTTCATATTTAACAGTTTAATCAATTAAACTACTTAGCTTATATCACACTTCCTTAGTTACCATCTTAGAAAACACATTGACTTGCTTACATATGCTCACCCTTCTGGATTTATTGAATATTTTGCACGACATGTGCATGATTTATAATTTTACATGGTGATGTTTGATGTAAAGTTACTTTAAGCAATTAACTGTACAAGTTCTCAGTAGATGTTCATGGTAAGTTTCAAGAGTTCAGTGAGGAGGATAGAGTAATTATGAGGATATACCAAAGAGTTGTCCAGTTAATGCTATAAAGAATTTGCATGCAAAGTCTTAGACCATATATCACTATGAAAAATAATATTAGATTAAATGCATATTGACTTTGATGTAAATCATGCCATTTATTTGTATCAGTACTAATGTAGTTTGTTAGGTCAATTGCTGAGTAGGGGTAGTTTATTAAGTCATGTGCTAATGGTTGATTTTATTTATGTGGTTAGCATTTACTATATGTCTGAAATCATATATATAGTTCTTTAAACAATGATAATGAAAAATTTTGATTATCTCTAATATCTCTAATATCATTTTATTTATTTATTTAATCCCTCTTCCTCTCTTCTCCCCTCTTTCCCCTTCTTGATTTGAATCAATTGATATTATAGTACCACTCAAGTCCCCTCTATTTTTTCTAGACATGCTTTCTTTGCACATGAATCACTTGTGAAGGAGACCACTCTTCCATCGAATGTTTAAAAAATTGGTCCGTATCAAGTGGTACAACTAGTTCGTATTAGTCCGGTCATGTACAAATATTACTATATGGTCGGTATTTTATATATAAGTATATATAATATATATTTAACTAAAATTGTTACATGCTAGTTTAATAGTGGACGGTACATTGGTACAAACCAATATTTAAGACCATAGCATTTTCTCATGTTCTTACATCAAGAGGATGCTCATCTACATCAATTGCCACCGTTGCTTAGATCACTAGTTTTTCTATTACATCCACACTATTGAGGGACCCTGCCCTTGGTGGCATCATGCTTGTTATCCACTAATGATAGACCTCTACAGATACCACCTTTTTCATTTGACCTAACACCATTGTTGATGACACCTTAAGTTTTGGGCAGAACCTTGAAGTCATCGCCTCAGATCAACCCACTATATGGGTTGTAACAGTGGAGCTGGGAAGGGGACTTGGTCATGAGCTACATAATCACATAAACTAAAGGCAAATAGAGTGGGCACCACAAACAATAGACAACAAATGCAAAACAACAAGACAAAATAGCGAGAAAAAAAATTTGTCTAGGCAAAAATAGGAATGACTTTTTTGTCATGTATGACACATGATAGAAAAACAAAAAGAAAAAAAGAAAAGGTGAAAAAATAGGAAAACAATACAATGTGAATATTATATTGTGCAAAGTTTTTTCCGTATCAAATGCCATAGGCTAGTTCATTTGGTCATGTGCTAATGGTAGGTTTTATTTATGTGATTTGTATCGACTTATGGTGTCTAGAAGTATAATTTGGGTTTTAACAATTGTAATTATGAATTATTTCTTTTTGTCTCTTCATCTTTCTCTATAGTCTATACTTTCTCTATCGTATCTTCTCTCTCCTTTTGCTTTACCTCTGCCCCTCTATCTTTCTTACCTCAATATGTGCACGGATCTCTGGTTCAAAAGATACACTCCCGGACTAACAAAGCCTTCTCTTAGTTTGCTTTCCGAAAAACACAACCATCACCACCTACTCTTCACCACATCTACTCACCTCCATAGTACCATCCAATGCATCAAATACCATTTCATACCACCCAGTATGGGCAGTACTCCTGCACTGGTACAGGTACAAGGATAGTACCATATATATATATATATATATATATATAATATTTTTTAGTGATACCAATTGATATGTACTGGTTCGACATAAGATTGGTGTACTGGTACAAATTAGTACTTTAAAACCTTGGTACCATCTTCATTATATCTACATGTTGCCCTCCCAAATCTACCTAGGCTTGCTTCACCACATCAACACAAGGTAAGGTTGTTGGAAATGGTCAACCTCACATTATGCTTGTAATTCTTTATTTACACTTCTGTTGTTGGGAGAATGATGTCCTCACCAACTCGATGCCATCAAAGAGTCCAAGACTCATTGCCACCAATCGCTATTCACCACAATAAGAAGGAGAGTGACAACATTTGCCTCTGAACAAGGCTGATTCATAACATCACCAACTCATTATCACCCTGTAATTGGATTGGTATTGTTCTTATGCAGAGTCAATTGTCACAACATCTTCTACATGGACAACCTATCATATTGATTTCCACCTCACTTTTGCATACGCAAATCCCCTTCTTATACTCCTTTTGGCTTAAGGCAATTTCGTCATTGCCTTCATGATTATCATCTATCCTAGAGGCCTATCAAGAAGACACTTTCTCACATTGACTGCGACTGATGCTTTTGTTGCTAGTTCATCAACTTTATTGAGGGATTCTCCCTCCCATGCCATTACCATGCTTTCCATCCATCGACATAAACCATTTAGTCATGAAAACACATGTTGTAAGGGCAATCTTGTGGCAACCACCTCAAATTGTTTCACGATTCTTGTTTTGAGTGCAGATCCATGTGATCATGTGAACTAACCATAAACATCAACCAACAAATAGATAGCAATAAGAAAAAAACATGAAGAATGAAAATATATTATTCTTTAAAAATATATAAATAATGATGTGCATATCTTCTAGGCATCATGTGTTGTTAGTTGGTTTGGTTCAATCTGAGTTTTTTTCCAATTGAGGTGAATGTTATATGTTTTGTAACTTATCGTTATTTATTAATATTAATGTGTTAGTGAAGTTTATTAGGTCAAGTAATGCTAGTGCTAGTTTCGTTTAGTGTGTAATACTTATAAACCTAGATATATTTGGAAGCATATGTATATGGCTTTAAACACTAGTGATGACATTTTTTTTATTATGAATTAGTGATTATTCATCTTTTCTTTCTTGGATCTACCCATTGACCTTGGTTTTAGCAACACTAAAAACTTGAATTCTTATCATGAGTTTGAGGAGTCATTATTTGATCTAGTGTCATGGCCCATCCAATGGAAAAATTAACTCATTAACTTATTAAGCCTAAATAATGTGACATAATTGAAAATTCTTAAGCTCAATTTAGTGGTAGTAAGCTTATTATATCATATATCATGGTCATTCTCATCTTACTACCTATATGGATTAAATTAGAGAATCATAAATTTCCACCCTGACTTGACATCCTTGTCAAGCCTAAAAGCTAACTCAAGAACCGTATCTAGCCGCAGCAACCACTATCTAAGATGGCTCTATCCTAGCAGCCTCTCACCTTAATATGCCTATGAGGCTATGACTGGGTTCATATCATTTGTTATGATCTACCTAGAGAAAGCTCAATCATTAACCGGGTAAGCTTAAAGAACATGGCCCAATTGAAGATTATTTAAGTCCAAGTTAATGATGGTAAGTTTATTTCATTCCTATTTTTGAGAGATGTTTTGCAATAGACTCAATATTTAGTCATATTGTCTAGGTTCGTCACAGGGTTAGTATCATGAAGCATATGGAAGAGTAGATAGGGTGTTTATTCTTTTTGAGTCACACGCATAACAATACGCTGAGAGAATGTGCCATGGGACTGCCAATATGCAGTGGCCAAAACATTTTGTACCATGGGCCCAGTAACATGTGTGAACTTGAGTGGTCTGAGCCTTAGGTTGTTGTATATGATAAGGGTGGTTACAAGAATTTGGGCAGCTGTGATTGTGCTCAAGAAGATAGCTAAGGTGTTCTTGAATAGTCTCAGTGGCCAAATGCTTCTTTATTGGGTTTACATTACTCTTTTCATGTGACTCGTGATGTATCATTGAAGTGAACTATTGAGCTAAACTAGGTCCAAATTGTAAGAATTTTTTTTCTTGTTTCATATGCGTTTTTTCCATCTTCCTTTTAAGAAATTAAGGATATACTAAGATGGCCATATCCATTTAGTTGATACTTATGAAATGCCAGGTGCTTCAGAGATTGACAATATGCAGTGTTCAAAATGTGTTGTGCCGGGGGCCGATATAAAAAAATTGTTGGGTTGGCAAACTCTGTATACCACGAGCTAAAAACTCTCGAGTAGGTTGTTGGGTTTGCCAAAGGCTGTATATTTTACCAATTGCTACTTCAATAAGTTTCTTCTTCTGTAGAAATGATGAGGATTATACATACAGTGCTGAACAGTTGAAAATTCATTTATTTTGTTAAAGCTTACTGTAATTAAGTACCAAACTATTCCCGACCTGGGTAGTACACTGTCATACTTTTCCAGTATCATGAATAAAAAAGTAGAACTTATGCTGTTGAGGACTACATGACTTTACTCGTCTTCCTTTTGCTGACTATATTTTGGACTCAGGTTATTGCGAAAACAACAATTTTCCCAAAGCTTACCCTATTATTTTTCTTTTGCTTTTCTTCTAGGGTGGAGAAAAATTGGGTTATGAGACAGAGGCCTTTGCAATATATGACGTCATGAGGTAATTATGTCATCAATATTATTTGAACCATGACGTGTAATGACTTATCCATTTGTAGTAATTTTGCTCTTCTGATTGTAATATATCATGAGGCACAATAACCAATTTTTAACAAGTTTCGTATATTTTTTTGTAAATTCTTTTATGTGGAACAGATATGGGTTATACTTTGTGAAGTTTGTGGCTTTAAAAAGGTTATTACAGGTCCCAGTTTCTTAGGGTCGGCATCTGTATTCCAATTTGACACTGATCCACGACAACTGCACATAATAAGTTATCATTCCATTCCATAGCATCTTGTAGATGTAGATAACAACAATGCTGCACATGATAATATCTTGCTACCTCCAAATGGTCCAAGTACCTAAGTGTTTGTAGCTAGGGATGGCAAGAAAGCCCATCCCTGACCCGACCCGACCCGAAGTCAACGGGAAAAACCCGAGTTGACTCGGTCTCGGGTCGGGTTCAGGGAAAACCCACCTAGGTAAAGTCTGGTCGGGGTCGGGGTCGGGTATGGGAATTTAGGTAGCCGCCCCCCGAACCCACCTCTATTATTAAAATGACAAATTTATCTCTTCTAAATTATAACCTAGTTACTAAATTTATAATAGTTTGATGCTTTGTTAATTATTTTTATTATTATTTATGTAAAAATAATTGTGTAATTTATGTAAAATATTTTTTATTTATATATTTATAATGAAAATTAATTTTAAAATATTATTTATAACATATATTTATTTTTTTTAGGCTGGTCGGGGTTAGGGTCGGGATGATTTTGGGGAAGTCGGGATCAGGTTGGGATGGCAAAACCCGACCCCGACCCGCCCCATTGTCATCCCTGTTTGTAGCCCTTTTAAAGTTTGGGAAAAATTGAAATCACATTTTACTATGACTGTATTAAGATTGCTAGCAGAAGAGACCTTTACTCATCTATGGTTAGGTTAGGAGTTACAGCTAATTAAATCTACGATAGAATCATTATTGAATTGATCTTGGCCAAGAACCCAAGGAAGCAGGTGCTTCAAAGCATCAGTTTAGATGTTGAATAACCATCTGAAGCTTTTGCTTTTAGATTGGAATGTGTCATTCAGCAGAAGAAATATCAAGATGATCTTTGGTGGGGAAAGATCATACCAGTACGTGTGATTCAGATTGTGCAAATCATGACAAAAACGATTCCAACTTTAGGAGACTCGATAGCTCATGTTACTAGATTACCCCCTACACATTTTGGATTTTGTGCATGACACAGTGCATTGACGTAGTGAACAAGGACATTGACAATATCAGTATATTGAAGAAGACAATTTAGTGGGGGCACAACTCATCACTCGCTTCATTGACATCCATCACTGAGCGCACTTTCTTTTGCAAGCCTTCACGATCTTATGTCTCTGACAACTAGGCTTGATTGCCTAAAAATCCCTTAGTAAAACTAAGAACTAAAAAAATACTAATTGCAGATTAAGATAGGAAGCAATAAATAGCTCGCTATATGCCTCCTCAACGGATAGGGTGATGACAGAGAAGATCTTTTTAACAAGCAATTTAAGAGGAGACTATGCACAACAGGATATCATAGTTGCTATATAGTTTTTCCATGGCTTCTTGTGCAAGGTCAACATACAAAAAGCAGTATGATATAAGTTCATTATGCAATTCAGGAAAGTTGGGAGGGAAATCATTGTTGCCATGTCAAGTCCTTCAAAGCGCAAATAATATATATGGGAGATGCAACATGTATATTATTGTTAAGTTCTTTTCTTATTCAGTAGTGATGGGTGATGTTTAATGAATACTGAAGATTGTTGTCAACAAACAAAAAGCAATATGATACTGATATTATCAAGTTCTTTCCTTATTCAGTAGTGATGGGTAATGGTTAATGAATATGGAACCCGGCAGAACGCGTGCTATATCACATTGTGAATGTAATGCAATTGTGTTTCTTCCCTCCATAATACAGTTATGTTAAACCTCCAATTTTCACACTCTGTGTTGGCAATGCCTGGGGAGAAGCTGCATTGCTCTTGGCTGCTGGTTCTAAAGGAAACCGTTCTGCTTTACCATCATCCACAATAATGATAAAGCAGGTATATTCATTAATATCTTGTTCTCAGTTGCTACATACTAAGTGGAAATCTATCTCCTTGTTTCTTATTATACTACAACTACCTATAAGATTGAAATTATTGGCATTATCTTTTTCTTTGGTTGATTGTTAATTAGGTCTATAATTGTGTACTAAGATGACCAAACTCACTTTTGTTTCAACAGCCAATTGCAAGGTTTCAAGGCCAAGCAACAGATGTTGATCTTGCAAGAAAAGAAATAAAAAATGTGAAAGCTGAATTGGTATATTCTCCTTCTGTCTTATGGAACTGTATACACTATTTATTTCTGAGTTCGTCATATCAACATCATGATATGTTTTACGTCACATTGGAAAGCATGAGATTATTAGGCTTGTATATCGGGATGATTATTTTTTCATTCAATGATAGTTTGCCCTTTCAAGTTTCACTTAGTTCCCTTACAATTTAACTTGTATTAATTTGCTTCCTAAAATTTATTGGTACTGTTACATTGTATTAATTTGCCTCTTAAAGGTCCAGTGCATACCGAGATTTTAAACCTGGACCTATACTTTAAAAAATCTAAACAAAAGTTGCATACTGCGATCAGTAGTATACATCTTATGAATATTCTTGTTAGGGTGAATTTCGCAAATGCAGATCAGCGAACCTAGTAAATCTTGCATTGAAATTCTGAATCGGTGGCATTTTTGAAATTATTGTTGAAAAGATGGAACTATAATTGTAGAAGAAACTGATCCGGATTCTTTACTGGAGATTGCTTAGTATTTTCTTTCGAAACATTTTCAATCGCGTGTTACTTGACTAGCTCGCTTGGCTAACGTGGTGTTGAAGAGTTGTTTCTGCCGGAACCAAGGTTTGAAAATTTTAGACCATTACTGGACCATATAGCACGGTCTTGAATTGATGATGATAGTTATCTATCTTTTTCTTGCTTTTATACAGTGAAATTGGAAAGTACAGGGTGTTATGTTGTCCATATATCGTATTGATCCTACAAAGTGCCAAAACACCAGGTATTTGGAATCTTTTTCAAAGCAATCCAAATGAAACTTTCAAGTTTTGACCAGAATTACAAAGGCCCCGTGTATACTTTAGGCCACTCATCAAACCCGGTCAGTGTCTCCTTGATGAAAGGCAATTAAAATGAAAATTCTTGTGACTTATCCCAATCCAACTGGTTCTCACACATCTCTTTTTTTGCTATTTCTCTCGCATATGTGCCCACTTTACACCTTTTCCCATAGTTATTTTTAACTAAGTAGCTTTTGTTATGTCTCTAGTAGTCAAAAGTTAAATCCATGCTTGGGAGATCTGTGATTCTGAGCACATCTATCGTGCGTGGAAGATACCTCACTTGGTCACTTTCGGAGATGCACAATTACTTTTTCCTTTTTTTTTGGCCAATGGCAAGCAAAATATATTACCAAACAGAAAAATATTTTACTTTTTCCTTCTTTCATGTCCACATCTTTTCTCCCTATATAATATATGCTTGTGCTGCCAAACACTTTGTTTTAATGCAACAACCATCGGTGGAGATCCAAGTCCTATGTGGGGATAAAAGTATGTTTTTAACCTGTGTCCTATATCAGTGGGGGTAATAATAATTTTTTATTTAAATTATATACTATCAACTCTCTATAAAATAAGTATATTTTCTAAATTTTACTTGGAGCAGTTGCTCACACAGCCATATATTTTCTTGGTTTTGGCATACATGAAAGGAACTGAACCTCGATTATGTATTTCAAATTCTGCTATAATATCTAAATATCCTGCCTACTCGTTCCATGGGAAAAACAGATGAAAGCATTATACTAGAAAGACATTGGTTTTCTACTATTATCATCAGTTTAGGATAACTTTATTTCTCTTTGTTCCCTGTGAAACTGACCCTTGGTTGCAGGTTGCTCTGTACGCAAAGCATATGGGAAAATCCATTGAGCAAATCGAAGAAGATATCAGACGCCCGAAATATTTCAGTCCCAGCGAAGCAGTTGAATATGGAATAATTGATAAGGTGGTATTTAGATAAAGAAATAAGTTTCTGTCGCTAAATTTTTGAATATAAAATCAAGATTTTAAATACTGCTTGATACCAAGATTTATATATTGGTTTATTACCGGACTGATCAATATATCAGTATGTACCGGTTCATACAAACACATTATTGATAGTATCAATTGGTTTTTATTAAATTTCTATTATATAATGTATATAATACATATACTGGTACTGACTCTGGGTACATAGTTGGATTGATATGATTGTACTCTGATATAGATTCACTTTTATGGTCTATACCAATGTACTGATTCACAGTTAGATTAGTTTCCACAATGATACCAAATGGTACTATTAAAATATTATTCCTCAAACTGGTAATAGATCAGTTTCTGAAACTAACTAGAAAACTAGCTAATTCCTTGGCTTTTCAGGTACTGTACAATGAAAGAGGCCAGGAAGACCGAAGCGTTGTTTCAGACCTCAAAAGGGCGCAGCTCATATAAGAATCGTCAATGCCAATCACTTGTGATCCATGGTTTTTTATGTAACTTAAAAGGCTATGATTGTTTTAGAAATACAAGCTACATTTTAGTTGTAATAAGAGCTCTTTTTTATGCAACTTATTTAAATTTTAGTTCTCTAAATTGATTCATTTTCCTTCTAAAGCGTGTATATGGCATCGTCACTGTACTCATTGGTCTAATTCCACATAAACAATTATGCTTTGATGAAACTCGTATTGTTGTGTAAGAGCATTTTGGTAGTTGATACACTAGTATCAGTGCCTATCCGAGATTGAATTGAAAGGGATCAGTCTAGCACCTTATGACGTCCCGTTCCTGACTGGTGGTTTGAAGTCTTACTTTTACGTTTGACTTTCTCATCCTTTTTTATGAAAAGAATGATCCGACGCTTCAAATTATCTTTCTTTCCTGAATAATTGCACGCCTTACTGAAATTGTAGCTTGTGCTCGACGATAGGTCGCGTTTGATGTAATTTTCTCTCTCATTATATTCTTGTGCAATATAAAGTCAGCAGATTTATCACTGGATTTTACGTGAATCGATGGAGGCTTACTGTTATTATTATTTTTGGATAAAATCCTGCTTCGACCAGAATTTGTTGAGCCTCCTTAGGTTTGGTTTGGGTGTCACAGGAAGCAAAACAGAAGAAGCCTTCAAAATTATCATCAATTTCTCATAGGAACATATGCTGCAAATTCTGACTTGAGCCGCCAGATTAAAATAACAAAGAATTTTCTCTTTTTGGACGAGTATAGATTTGACTGATCAACTGATGTTTCATCGTGATGAATTATTACGGTCCTTCTGCAGAAGATTTTTATCTCTTTTAATATGTTTTCTTTTATGTGGCGCTCTGATTGATGAAGCAAGCAGTACTTTTAAAAGAAAATATTTGGTCTTAAAATTTCAATCAAAATTGGATCTACATACTTGGAAGGAAGAGAATTTTTTTAGAAAGATAAATATTATCGATTTTCACAAATAAAATACAAAAAAATACTTCAGATGAATGTTTTGTTCCTAAATATATATTTGAGTTTATTTTCTTTGTTAAAAGTAAAACATTGCATAAGTTTTTTTTCTTTTTTTTTCTTCTATTTTTCTCTCCAAGTACAAAACAGAAATCTTATCTCACAGCATGACACGGCCAAGGCCAATACATTGAACGGCGTTAAACAATTGTAAAAACAGTTTGTGTCCTTGACTCCAAAGGTTTACAATATATTTTTAATATAATATTATTATAATTTTCATCCATATTTCTACTCTACTCTCTAAGATTTAAAAAATAACCAATAAACTTAATCAGGTAGCCAAAAGAAATAGTAACAGTACCCTTTGTAGTTTTGTTATTTCAGCCACAATGATCAGTTGAAATTATAGCATCGTTTCATTCATAGAATACAACAAAAATATTGAAGGCAAGGTTCCAGGAGCCCGTCGACGGGGCAAAATCCCCAGTACAAGCACTTCAAGTGCACACAAAAAAAGACATTTGGAGGGGTTACAAACTTAAATCACAACTTGTTTAAACAAAAACCCGTACTGCCAAATCTAAATTTGGAGCTTTTGCTGTGGAACATCCTTTCTGGTAAGCGTCTTCAGTTTCTGCAGTTGTGCAGAAGGTGAGAGAGATAGCCAATGTATGGAATGAATTCAGTCCTTATATGATGAAGACTCACCGTAATAAACATGGAAGGATCATCGATAATAGAAGTTCCCAGGATGACTTCCCTCTTCAGTTTTGGTGTGAGCTTGTGAATCGTGCGTAACTGATTAAAGGAGAAGAAGACATTAAGCCTAAGTATGAGAAGGAAACAGAAAAACAAATCGCTATAAATTTACCTCAGATCGAGTTGCTCCACCAATAATGAACAGAAAAATTCGTTGCCCCATTTTCTTCAAATCAAGAGACGCATTTTTAAGTACAGAATCGCTGCAAATTCCCAATTATCAGAATTTTTTTTTTAAAAAAATGAAAATAGCACTTCAATTTTGTATCATCATCTGTGATGATCTTTAAAACTTTTCACAATAAAACTTTCATAGAGGCAGTGAGTTTTAGGGGAAAAATAAGGATTAAAATACTGGTCCGGCGATTCGGTGACTCGGTTCAGTGAGTCGCCGGACTGGTACGGTACTAATCCTATACCAGCGAATCGGGCAATAGCGGCAGAAGCCGCATAAAGCTTCCGGCCTGCCAGTTGCTACCCTCCGCCGTCCGCCCACAAGCCATGCTCCGACGGCTATTTTGAGACCGGACGGCCACCAAACCAATACCGGTACGGTTTCTCATTGGGAAAATAACATTTTAGTTTTATACCTAGAACACCCATCATCAGAGTTCCGACCCTTTGCCCATGTGGCAGTCCTTCTGGATCTAATGGACTGAGCAGGCTGCGATCCAGGTGTCCGATTTGATGCAGCAAGTGGTCCGCCAGTAGGAGAAGTAGCAGTTGGTTCATTTATATATGGATAGTCATTCCGTGGCAGTTCACCTTTGCTTAATTTCTCTATTAGCTCCTGAAAGGGAAAATTTTCCAGTGTACAACGTCAGAAAATACAGTTCTAGTGTCTCAATCAATTTCCAATATCGATATCATACATAATGTTTGTGTGCCAGTCTGATGTGGATCTCAATCAGTTTTTCGGTCTCCTATATCATCAGTACACTTATATGCACTAAATCAATTGTTCTGTTAGATGGTATGTGCTGGGGTTTTGGAAAGACCTGTTTGGTAAAATAGATATAATCATATTATAAGGCTGTGAATGCTTTATCATTAGTTGATTCCGGTTGGTACAGTTAGCTATTGCATCTTTACACTAATTGAAACTAGTACTCAATTGCTTGGCAAAGTTTAAATTCTAAGCCTTGGTGTACAAAACATACTAACACTATATGGTACTAATATTGGCACTGAATGTACTAGACACATACCGAAACCAATATCAGCTATTGTCATTGCTGGGCAAAGTTTAAATTCTCCGCCCTGGTGTACCGGACGTACCAACACTATATGGTACTGATATTGACACTGAATGTACTAGACATGTACCGAAACCATATCAGATTGATATGAACAAGTTTTTAAATCTATGCTATGTGATACCGTTCTGTATTGCCTGATGGTGCCCATCATGTGATATAAACTACTATTGCATCATCAAATTCTAGATGTACCTCTACCATGGGATAGAATCTGGACAGGGCCCATGTTTCCTCTTCATCACTCTTTTCCTGCCGAGCAGCTTGTTTTTTCTGGACGGAAAGAGGATTTAGCAGTTAGTTCTAGAAAAAAAAAACTTAGTTTCCTGGGAAAATAATCCAAAAAGAAAATGTTGATATTACACAAAACTCAAGTATCTCCAAAACTTTACCTTCTGAGTATCAAATTTAAGAGAGAAGTTTTCTCTGGATTTCTTTGTGTTCATTTTTCCCAAGTACATCATATTATTTATAACTTTCATATCCTCAGATGACAATTTCGCTAGCTGAAAATAGTAAAAAAATAGAAAAAAAATTACATGAAAAAGCTCCTACCTTCACAACTACAAGCCAAGCAACATATATAATCCTAGATAAAAATAATCAACCAAATCCATCAATGATTGCCAACAAATATAACTAATGCCAAAAACAATGTGTTGGTTTCAGGGGAGATTCTAGATATAGCATGTAATTTAGAAGATAAATGTGAAGAATTATTTAGCAGCGAGACTATGCTGAGCCTAGTCAAGTTCAACACAAAGAAACAAATTCACAAGAGTCAATATGCATCAACAAAGTCTGATATCCAAACACTACCGCACCTGCATCAACTGGAGACCTTTGTCACCTTCAAACTTCTCCGGATGAGTGGTTGAATAAATCATAAGCAATCTTAATTTATTTTCAGCACTCATACCCTGCAAAAAGTGAGTAAAATGTTGAATTATATTAGTTTGTTGGATTGTTTGATCGACGAATAAGATTTGCCATATTAATCCTCAACACAACCTGATTTGCCCTCAGGAAGCTAATCATTTCCTTTGCTCCAGCATCTCCAAAGACAAGATCTTGTTCCAACTGTCCAAGACTTCGCAAACCATTTTCTTTGATCATCGTATTAATTTTTCCTGCAATCTGCACAATATTTCACGAGTTGACAAATCAAGTATGCCTTACATGTTTCATGCAACCATTTTTTTTT
>CM050445.1:398592-440279 GCA_027562315.1 Costus pulverulentus
TTTTTTTTGGACTTAAGCAAGTTAAATATTGAGAGCAGAATTTGACCCCAAGACCGTATTATCAACAACTAAGGTCCTTACGAGTTTGTTACCCTCCATGCAACCAAATTCCTTCAGTAAAACATATGATATGTGACTTTCTATTCAGGGTAGCATTATCTTTCTGGCTCTTGCTTTTAGCAATCATACATTATAAAATTGTTAGCAACTGCTCCATGAAATTCCTAAATTTCCACTATAAAATCAGATAACAACAATGCAGTTAAATCGTTCATCAACTTAATGGTGATATGTTGCAAACAACATAGAGGAGACTGGAATATTAATAACATGTCTCAATTCTTAGATTCAGTTATGATAATCCATTGTCACCATTAGCTATACAGTAAGCATCTTCACTTTGTTCCTCTAGATATCCCTTCTTTTTTCCTGATCATAATTTTCATTTGTTCTCTCCTAAATGTAACATCGTTGATCTTTCTAAATTAGTGCTCAGAAGGTCTGCCGTTTAGCTTGTCAAAACTATGACAGTCATCTCTGAACTTAATCCTTAAGTTTTTCAAATTGCAAGCTTAATCTTACCATGAAGGCCTTAATTCCCTTCAAAAGCATCATGTAAAAACAACTTTTAAACCTCAAAATTCTTCATCCACAAAACAAGATATTTCACTCTTCCCTTAAAAAAAGGATGCTTTAATCCAGGTAACAGAACAATCTCATCTAAAAAAAGGGGATATAAATATCCATAAATGTTCAAGAGGCAGAAATAAATTAAACAATCTAGACCTCGAAGATTAACTGGATTTTGAACATGGGTACAGTTAGTCCTACAAACCCCACAGCTGCAAAAAAAAAGGTAAATGCTAGAGTGCAAATATAGCATATCAGATTAACCTCAACATGCAGGGAAAGCTTTTCAACTTGCTCTTGGTATTGTGGCAAAGCTTGAACCAGTTTCTGCAGATCCCTAGTTGAAATCTCACCACCATCTCTGTGAATCAGTGAATAGGTCATCAGTGTATAATGGAAATCAACATTTATATATAACTAATTTTATCAAGAATGAGAGTCTACAATAAAGGACCAATTGTTGGAAGGAATAGCTAATCCCTTGCCTATGCAATGGAGATTCCTCTTTGCTAGACAAAGTGATCACAAGTCTTTCAGACAGAAATAATATTCCTAGTGGAAATAGAATACCTTTTCCCTGCTTGAGAGTTGAGACTAGGGATAGGCTTTCTACTGAGAATAATTTTATTATTATTTTCTATTTTGCATTTCTATTACCACTCTTAATATTATCCTCCTAATTGTGATTCCTTTTGTATTTGTGGTCTAGTCGTACTTCTAAACCTGATGAGAGATTTTTGTTCCTCATATGTTCTTAGAACTCCAGAAGGTGAACCAATAAATTAAGGGAAAAAATAAATTAATCCACTTTAAACAAAAATCTGAACTCAAATCTAAATAAAAAGCTCTTATGGGTAGACCAACTGATAATGTTGATTATAATAATAAAAAAAAGCAGTTTAAACTAGCAAATGGAAACATTAATATTTAACAACCACAAACTTTTGCCACTGAAAAATCCCATAATGTTTAACATCAATCATGGAATTCCTGGTAAAGTTTAAATCAATGTTTTAAAAACTAGTCTACACCACCCAGTACAAATAATATATACTGGTTTGACTTTATACTAGTCCTGGTACAAAGTCAATACTATAATATATGTATATATTTAATTTAATGGTAGAACAGTACCAACTAGTATATACGGATCCGATATTTAAAGCCTTGGTTTAAATTACTATCTTTAATGATCACTAGCACAAGCGTTTAAATGAATAAATCATTAATCACCTGGAGTTTGTTTGTAGTTGTGCAGCCTTATTCTTTGATACAAAACTGGACATCTTCTCATGTAACCTTTCACTCGCCTGCCACAATATTCTGTTAGCAGGCAACATAAACTACTAGCTACATATGTCAAAGCAATTGTCTTAATTAACTTACATCAGCTATATGAGCATGACGGAGCTCAAGCCATACTGGATCATTGTCGTCCAAGAGTGCTTCCTTCCTTTCAGGTGCTGCTCCCATTTTCCCTGGTGCCTGTAAATAAATAGATGACCATGGATAATTTACATAAAAGATTACGGTCCCATTTGGTTGGATAGGGATAGAATAGTTTCTCTTTTGTATTTGATTGAGAAATAAACTAACCAAAAAGAAGGTGGTTAATTATGTTGATAGATTTTCTATTTTGATTTAGCCAGAATAATAAGTCTTATATATTGACCAAAGAGTTTTTTCCTTAACAATAAAGAATGACAAAATATTTTATCCTAAATTTATCTTTCTACTTTTTGGTTGATGCATTATTATTATTATCACAGTTTATTTATTACTACTAAGTTTGTTATTAACAATATTTGATAGTTATATGCTGTTGTATAGTTGTATCACAGTGTAAAATTTCTAAATATATATGATAGGAGCAATTAAGCTGTAAGAAAATACTTTTTGTCCATTCTTTTATTCCATCCAACCAATGGAGTGATGGACCCTTAAAACAATAATTAAGAAAGTTGAAGAGTATAATGTAAAAAACATTTATTTACCTCATATATATATTTGTTTCCGTCCATCTCAAGTAAATCATGGATCATGGCATCATATGTCCATTCATGTATAACAGGGGCAATCTTCAGCAACAGGCAAAGCGGCAAAATATATCTCATGTCAAACAACAGGGTACTCTTAAGCAAATAGCATCTTGCCAATCTAGTTTCTTCAGCAAGCTTGTACCTGGTCTACGGATCGATCCACAATGAGTAAGTCACATGTCTCCTTCTGAGGGAAATCAGGTACTGAAGACTTGTACTTGGACAGGATCTCCCAGACGGCAGCAGCAAGTCGTGAGGGCACCAAATCCTGAGCAGTTCTTGTATCAGACTTGGCAGCTCGGTAGCGCACATAAGGAAGCTCCTGAAGAGAAGCATGCAAGCAAAACTTGATGGTCGCAGAATTATATTTTGAATATAAAAATTCAGTTTCATACTATGGAACAAAAACAGTAATTTGGTGTCATTGAAGTTTTTCATATTAATAATAGTTTAGGGAGTAGAAGTTCAGCTTGGACCGACTAGGTGTACCAGATGTACAAAGTCACTACAAACTACAAACAATCGGGGTCTACCAATCTGATAACTTTGGTATACATAAGGTCCATCCGTCCATGTTAGTAGCTAGTTCTAGTTCATGGTTAAATTTACGATTTTGGGTTTATAGACCATACGACCTCAATCTTGCTTTAGAGTATATACTTACAATGTCATATTGTGGTGACATTTTAAGCATCCAATGCTCCCAAAGAAATGTCTAAATCAGGACAATATGTAGAGAATTTGACAAATTCAAATCTGTGTACCTAATTTTAATTTGGCAAAGAATAGTTTTGTCATGTGGTAAACGAAAGTATATTTTATTAATGAGCTATTCTCAACGTACTATATATATGTTGAGATTAATATATAGTTACAAAGTGAAAGTTATAAAGAAATCACAAGTTACAGGAAAAGAAGCAACAAATACCTTCAAGGAAGCAAATGCAGTTGCTATACGTATAGCCATAGTACTCACACACTCAATGTACTTGCGTGAATTTTCAGCATTATCTCCAAATAATTCCTCCAAAGCCATATCATGGTCAGTGATGAAGGCCTAAATATTGCAGCTTAATAAGATTAGATACCAGAATGCAAGAAAAGAACACAAGCTTCTCAAATTTGCCTTTGATACAAGGACCATCATAGCGTCTAAGTTCCAAGGTAAGGTTATAACTTATAAGATAACAGAACTACCAGAAAAAGGGATGAGAAGAACTGGTAACATTTACCTGAGAATCAATAGCAAAATATTCTAAGTTCATCTGAAAAAGATCATTAAAATATATGTTTCAGAAAGAAGCATAAGAAAAATAAATATTTTCTTGTTGTTAAAAACACAATTCGATCATTTAATAGACAAATTCACACAGAAAAAAGTTCACCTCTCTGAGAGCACCTATACGAGGTATGACACTAGCATCATTCTTAATATAAGCTGTTAATTCTCTAGGGATGGGTGAACTGAAGAACACATAAGCCCTGAAACAGCACATAGGATTATTTACAACACAGTAACACAAGTTCCAGTGCTAAAATTGGCAGCAAAACTGAATAATTCATACTTTCTATACAGTGGACATCTTCCAGACATGTCAGATAGGAACCAGAGCATACTGCAAGACAGCAATGTGTACATTAGGAAATATATCTAGTAACCTGGAAAGAGCGAGCTCAGCAAATACTAGATTTTGAAGACCACAATAGTCTGTGTTAATTTAGGTTACAAGGACAACATATAAAGGGATCACCCTTCGGTAATAGCAATTTTAAGTGTCCCTACAAAAAGATAAAAACAACAAACATGATTTAATTTTTATGAGGAACACAAAATGAAGCAAAAAAAGAGGACGCATAAGAACAAAAACAACAAACATTAGAAACTAAAACAAACAAAAGGTAAAGAGAAAAAGTAGTAAATCGAACTTGGACATGTCTATTTGCTTGGTCTTTACTGACGAAGAAGGCTAAAGTGAAAAGTTCAACGTTCAAGTACTAGAGGATCTAAAGATAGAGACAGGTCCCTTGATTATTTGTTTTATTTATAAATAACACAATAGTAATACTTGTCTCTTGCTTGATTAATTGCATATATAATAATAAAGAACCTTTACTTCTCTTTAATATAATAATAAAAAAAATTGTGATAAAGAACCTTTACTTCTCTTTTGTTGGTTGCATGAAATATATTGCATCCATTGATGGCAATGGCTCCCTTCTTTTGACAATATCCTCTACCACTGCAGCAAAATGTGAAACTTATCAGAAGACAATATATAATATTGCTTGTAAGAAACACATATTTACTGATGAAAAAAATATGCAATGTTGTGCATTTTATAAGGTTGGGTATAAAGGTCTAAGTGATACCTGTTCCATCAGTCGCCTTTTCAATTGGTTGGAAGTTTTCTTTTTTTGTGATGAATGGACAATGTGAAAAACCACCTAAACAGACAACTATCACTTGGGCCTTCATAAGAGATTTTAGGCGAGATACCTACTTAGGATTTTTATCATATACCTACTGGCAAAAGGACTAACTATGGCCATCATATCAAGGGAAACCCCAAAAGAATATTGTCATCGCTTAATCAAGACACAGAAGTGTCAAAAATAATCAAAGAATAGTTTAGTCTCTAAAATTTGCAATTTTTGCATAGTTTGGTACCTAGCATTTATCTTTTTCTAATATAGCACCTAAAATTTGCAGTTGTTTTCAATTTGGCCCCTGAAGTTCCCATTTTTTTAGTTTGATTATAGATTTTCATCTCTAAAACTTATTTTATCCAATTTGATCCTGAATAGCAGTCAATTTGATCTTTAAAATTTCAATTGGAATAATATATTTCTTTATCTTTCAAAAAACTTGATGTTATCACCTAACTTTAAATGGAGAAAATGGAGAAGATATGTGAGAGAAACATATAAGTGATGAGGATTGATGATAATGTTAGCACTTTGAATAAGAAAAGCATAATAAACCTTGAAGGCGAACATAGGACCAACCATAGGGATCAAATTGGGGAAATAAAATTCTCCCACTTCAAGGATAAAACTAAAATTCCCATGAAAAACAACGTCTATAGTGAAACAACAAAGGAATGAGATAAGTTTCCAAATTGGCAGTAGAGACTTAAACCCACATGAAATTGCTTGATCTGTGATGTCTGCCATCTTACAAGAAAAGCTCATCACCTTGAGAGTTACCTTGTCCATAATAAGTATCTGCAGAACAACCCACTTCAAGTTATGAGCAATGGCACAAAATTCCTACGTATTGTTTCTAGTTTTCTTTAATAAACTCAGAAAGAAATAAATTAACAGCAAAAAATTAAATATAATTTGTTGAAAGCAAGATTTGAATAACTAGTCTGAACCGATGTACCGGTTTGGTCTCGTACTAGTATTATGTGAAACCAACACTATACTATTGTGAAAGTGACTATATCGACATAGTGCTATAGTAAAACTGAATCATCTCATAATGAAACAAATCAAAAATTTCGGTTGGCTTGAACCGAAATTTCAAACTTTGGTTGAAAAGGATACTTGACTGAGATTCTTTCCATTATAATTATTTAGGCATTTATTGTAGATATGTCCAATGGAATCATCTTCAACAGGAATTACAATAACAAATACATGCAAGTGAAGAAAAGAGAACATTTGCAGATTTAAGCCAAAATCAAATTATATATCTATTGATACACAGGGCACACACATACTAGATTTAAGCCAAAATCTAATTATATATCTTTGGTTAAATTTGGTTTTTTTTTTACATTTGTCCATATTATTATTTAAAATATTATAAGATAAGCATTCGTATAACACAAAATTAATTATAAAACTTTAGTTTATCATAAGATTTTCAAAATTGGTCAAAATCACCCAATATAAATTGTAGTATTGGTGCACCATGTATGAATACGACGGCTATAAGTTTGATATAGTGTCAATACATCTAGTACATAACAATCTGACATTGAACTAGTATGGTATTGGACCAATATCTTAGTATGAATTAAGATTGAAAACCACAATTTATTTCATTTAAACTAAACTAAAAGTACTAAATCAAAAGCTAACTAACATTTATGTAAAACTTTAAATCTAAACTAACATAAAGCTAACTATCCTAGTATTGGTGCACCATGTGTGGGTACGACTGATATAAGTTTGATATAGTGTCAATACATCTAGTACATAACAATTTAACATTGAACTAGTATGGTATTGGAATTGGACCAATATCTTAGTATGAATTAAGATTAAAAACCACAATTTATTTCATTTAAACTAAACTAAAATTACTAAATCAAAAACTAACTAACATTTATGTGAAACTTTAAATCTAAACTAAAATAAAACTTGGATAAATTTAAGCAAAGTTGAATTTTTGGTTTAGTTTGGTTTAGTTTAATTATTTCTCAACAGTTGCTCAATGGTGAATTTTAAATCATTCAAGTGCTTTAGTAAGGCGTTCTCCAAAGAACACAAGGCCCCTCCGGTGTCATCATACAGTAGAACGGTCTCATGTGACATTGGCTTGACACTCTGAGTCTTTAGTATGATACCGGATAAAAATTTTAAGCAGTGCCCCAAATTACTACCACGTATGTTGAGGCCTGCCAGGGCCCTTTGATGCAGGCAGACGTAAAGTGCCGGACACCGCCTCCCGCCACCACCTCTGCCCATCTCGTCACTCCACTCGGTTACCAGCCCATGCCTCATCACCGTCCTCCGCCACCCCGTCGCCGATGCCACCTTCCTGCACGCCCCGTCGCCACCTCACCTCCGACGCCGGAAGTTTTCCATGAAGCGCCGCAACCAGACTTCGGCTCCGATCCTCGCTTGGAATTCGTCTTTAGCCGTTCGCAGTTCCGTCGGAGATCGACGTCCGCGTCCGTCAGCCAGCACCGCCTCAGTTTAGTCCAGAGAGTGAGGCGACGGGTTTCTTACTGCGGCGCCGAAATCTCACCGCCTGGAAGCCCGACGCCGGATATCACTACGGCTGGCGTTCGTCACGCCGTCACGGAGGTCAGCGCAGAGAAGTAAGTCGACAGTGAAAAAAAAAAGAAGAAAAAAAGAGCCGAGCAGCCGACCTGAGCCACACCTCGGCTCAGCGAGACCGCCGGGTCCACTAGATCCATGCCCCTGCACGCCGGATCCAGGCTGGTCCAGCCCATCCATCCAATCTTGAACATCCCAGTGTCAGTTTAAGCCCAACCTGCTGCTGCCCGATCCATTCCTGCTCGGCCTAGATTCACCCCAACCCAGCTTGCTGCACTGCCCAACCCCTCAATACCCAGCCCGTTCCTTGAAGCCAGTCTACTGAAGTTGCAGTCCACCAAGCCAAGCCCATCTCTGTGTAGCCCAAATTCAGTACAGCCCAGCAGCAGAATCAATTGGATTTAGCTCGATTCAAGTATAAAAGTTTAAATTGAAAAGTACTATTTTAAGCCTTTATCTCTTATTATCAAATTCCTTTCTCCTCCATCAAAGTGCTATATGCCCACATGCATGATCAGCAGGGCACAGCGATCGGAGATGAAAATTCTTAAATTTTATAATGCCGAAAATCAGTCGAGTTCTCACTAAATCGCATAAGAAGAACGGGGACAAGATGAATCTAAAAATTTCATCAACAAGAGATTAGTTACGTGAAGAGAACCTTCCAGGTTGATCTCGGATCATTTGCTGAATCACCTTTTTCAGCAGATCGAAGCATTTCAAACAGCAGCCCTGAGAGCAGTGAAGACAGATGGTTGAGCTGTAGCCAACATCGAAGAAAAAAACAAATGGAGGAGGGGAAGGGTAAAACACTGACTGTCGCGGCTACTCTGGCGGAAGTTCTTGTAGTCGGCCAAGGCATGAGTGAAGTCCCATTCCGACATCGACATGGTTGCGTCCTCTGCTGCCCCGCTGGGGTTGGTTTGAGATGTTGAGAAATGATGAATCGGAGGACCATGTTGGAAAGGAGAAGCCTTATTAGGAGAAAAGCGCGGGAGGCGGACTTGGTGCAGCGAGATTGTCGAGGTCGCGGGGTGACAATCGCCGATGCCTCTCTTTTCGTGAATTATTGTGAAGACACAGTCAAAGAAAAATTTGATGAAAGACCATTGTTGAAACTTTTTTTTTATAATAATAAATAATAAATGATGAAGTGGGTAATAAATAAATAAACTAGCAAATAGTTGAGAGAAAAGGGAGGGGTAATCAATGTGGCGTTGTGGGTTTATTTTTTATGGAAAATATAAGAATCTTAAAATCAATTTCCCTTTATAATTTAAAAGTAAAAAATATTTTATTTTAACATTATATTAAATAAATATAATATAATTATATTTTATAAAATTAATATCATCTTGACAATAACTTCAAAACTTGTCTTACTCATGTAGGGGTGAGCATTCGGTAAAAACCGAAATCGATTTATCAAAATTTTTTTTACCGAAAAATTAAAAACCGAAACCAAACCGAATTTCCTAAAAACCGAAATTTTACCGAAACCGAATCTACTGAAATTTTCGATAAATTTCTGAAAAATTAAATTATTAAGTATTTAATTAATTATATGATTGATAATTAAGTGATTAGCTATTAGGTAATAGATTTTAGAATTTTAATAACTAATTATACTATAATAAAATTAAAATATAATATATTTTTTTAATATATATTATATATTATATATATTTTTATATTTTAATATATATATATTGGTAAATCGATTTTTTACCGAACCGAAATCGAAAATTGAATTTTATAAAATTTATTACCGAAATCAAAACCGAATATTTTTTTACCGAACCAAATATTTTTTTACCGAACCGAATTTACTAAAATTTTTGATAATCAATAAAAACCGAAATAACCAAACCCAAATGCTGATGCACATTTGAAATTAGAAGCATGTTCCAATAAATTCAGTGGCCATTAGGGCGGAAAAAAAGTTGGAACCCTATCCAACGTTCAATCTCATCCTGGGATAAGTGTTTGCACATATCTTTACAGATGATGGATGGTGGATAGAGCCACCCCACTTCTAACATTTTTCCCGTCAGGGCAGGCGGAGCAAAATTATATTTGTATATATTTTCTTATTAATAGTGGCAAATAAATAATTTTAGCTAGATTATATATATATATATATATATAATATGCATATTGTTCAAGATTCGGGAAAGAATTAGATGGTTTTTCATATTAGTATGGGCAACAATATCCAATGATAATTAGTGTAAGCAAAATTGCTGTTTTGGAACGCGGCATTAATTGTCTGTAAGGTGTTTATTATTATTGTCTATACATTTTTCTCTTAAAATTTTAAATGTTCAACTTATTTAAATGAACCATTCTACTAAATTAATTTGACAACCCAAAAACATGGATGAAGAACCAAATAAGCAGGTACGCGACCTGTAGTTCGATGCAGCAGACATTGGATGCAACAGAACATTAACAAATGATGTGACAGAATCAAGTAGCAACATCAACTCAACCAAGTTATTTAGTCATCAAATTAGTTTGGAACTATGATAAAATTAAAACACTTGTGCTCTTATGCACCACAACAAATTTGCCATCATCTTTTCGTATAGCCTTGCTGTGCCTTACAAAAAAAAAATGTTCACCAAATCAACATTTAGGAGAAATAAATCAGAGTGTAATAGATCAGGCTGAATGATGGACACTAATTTTCGGAAAGTGTGTGTCATTTGAGGAAGATGTACAACTCAAGCTTACGAATAAGTCAAATGTTATCAAATCCCGAACAAAATTAATAGTAATTGAAGATTCCTGATGTAAAACGAGTACATCAAATGTTTAAACCGTCTAGTGTCAAGTTAGTCAGAAACGTCCATGGAATTTATACACACTGAAGCTTCTTATATCCATGCTAAGCTGTAACTTGACCAGGTGACACTTAACCTGCGCAGTAAGGTAAATTTTTGGATCAACATGCATTCTTTGAGATGGAAAACACTTAACATCGAGAACATCAATTATTATCATACATTGCAAAAAACAGAGGGTACAGAATCAGTTAAGACGAGATTTCGAGCAGAGAACCGAAGCATTAGCAAGCATGTCGAAAAGGATTATGTTAGGTACAGAATCCATAGAGACAAAAGACTTCTGCAAACTCCTATGGGAAGAAATGAGGGTCCACCATTCAAGACAAGTAGAGTTGCAAAATATAGTAGCCAAGCAAAGTTTCAATGAAACTAATCCATGTACAAGAGGAGAGGGTTATATTCACCCAGAGTGAAAATGGTACTTTTGTATATTTCTTTCAGTCTATATAAATCTCTATAGCATTTTGCAAAAAGAGAATCATCCATTTCGTGAAATGATGCATGATATTATTTCTGTTGGTTCGTGAAAGTCATTATATGTGTTTTGTTATGCATTATTAGCGATTGTATTTTCTGGACTTTATATTATAACTTTGGCACTACTGTGTTTATGACATGTTATATTTAATATTCAATGGAGTTGTAATGTGAACTTCAAAATCAGCCACCAAAGCAATTATGGGTATTATTATGGCATGAAAGAAAAATGGGGTAAAAGAAAACTAAAGAAAAAAAAATCAAAAACTCGTTGTAGCAAGGGAGATTGGGGCAGTGAGTGGCGGCAGCGGCAGCGAGCCGGATGAGCTCGCCACACTTGCAGGGTGGAGGGAGAGAGGTGGTCGATGGGGGAAGCTCGCCATGAGTTTGTGGGGCAACCTTGCATAACTCACAAGGAGAAGCTTGCACGGGCAGCAAGGGGGAGGGGAAGGGAGGTGGCAGTGGTTGCAAGCAGGGGAGGAACAGTGAGCACGAGGAGAGGGAGGGAGTAGGTAGTCAGGGGTGTTTGCTAATGGAGAGCGTGAGGGGGAGGGATGGAGGCCACGATCGCATTCTCCCCTATTGGGGCGGAACCATTTTCCTAAGGAAAATGAGGATTTTATATTTCCTTCTATTTTCTTTTTTCCCAAAACAATGAAAGAAAAATCACTTTTATTTCCTTTCTTCCCTTTTTCTCCCCCATTGGGGTGGAACCATTTGAGGAGAAAAATAAGGACTTTTTCTTTCCTTCTATTTTCTTTTCTCCCAAAAAAACAAAAGAAAAATAATTTTTCTTTACTTCCTTCCCTCTTTTCTCTTCAAAAAAACACAGCCGAATACCATTCCAATGTGTAAGACTACGTTTTAAAATAGTCGACCACAAAATATTGTTAACATGTGCAAAAGCACCCATGTCAAATACAGAGGTTAATACTGCAATGATCAGGCAGAATTTGACTGTCTAATAAGGTGATAGTTTTGGGGAAAAAAAATCAAAAAAGGTCATGCTTTCTATCAATCTATAAAACCATGAGAAAACAAGATGACAACAAGATATAATAAACAACCAGCATACTCGAAGCTTTATGGGCGAGGACAATAATGAACTGGGGTGTGTGAAGAGTGTGACTAGTAATGAGATATCTAAAGAATTCAATATGGTTATCAAAAAAATAATCTGGATATAAAGGGACAAAAAAAAACATGGGAAGTCAGGGATGCAGCACCTCTCTTGGTAATACGCATGGATCAGCAGCGAAAAGCTGCACAACATGCTATTCCCTCCATGCATGAAAAATGTCCGTCTAATTAATCACACAACTCTTGAAATCAAATGACTTCTCTGTTTGTAATTTCCTTCATCACTAATGTCCGACCATGAAATTCCTGCAAGAAACACCATTGTGAATGAACTAAAAATTAAACAAGTAGCTATAGATTCTGGCCAAAGGTGATGTGCACAAAATGGTCAATCAAAGACATTATGCAGCACCCATAAGAAACAAGAAGGCATAAAAAGGAACATAAAGAAAAGCGGTGACAGCATTAACATCGGAAACTATTCACGTAATAAAAAGGAAGAGTACCGATCCATTTTTCGTCATGGCCACCTTAAGTTCATCAGAAGAAGAGAACGAAATAAAACCATAAACTCGGTTTCTCCCTCCTTTACGGTCAAAGAGCACCCGAGTACTTACAACAGTACCAAATTGACTAAAAAACTCCCTCAAAGCTTCAGGTCTTACGGACCAAGCAAGATTACCAACATAGGCTTTGTGGGGGCTCTCAAAGACCACGTTCCTTTTGGGTGCTGAATTCTGGGCGTCAATATTTTTCCTTCCTGAGGTCATCTCAGCTGAATATTTTACACGCATTTCTCTCCCACAAAGATCCTATGAGATGAGAAAGTCACGAGAAGTGATAATTGATAAAATTCAAAAGGCATGTTGTGAAACTTACTGAACCATCCAAAGCAGCTATTGCTGTTTTGGCTTCTTGCATAGAACTCATTGTGACATAACCACAACCTCGACTAAGACCTGTCTCCGAATCTCTAGAAACCTGAACAAATACATAGATTAAGAAACAATAACAACATTCGAATATAGTATGATTTCAAGCATCATTAATCATTGTGCTAGAACCATGGAACTTGGTAATGAAGAGATATTCTTATAGCCACACAAATGGTAACCCCCAGATCATTTTTCCTGAGGAAAAGGAGGAATAAGGACACTTTTGCTCTTTCAAGTTATTAATCATACGAGTTTGAGAGCCATTAAACTTGGCATAACAGATGTATCAAGTATCCTTGCTCTCACCCAAACGTTGACCAACCAAAAAGAATATCACAATGTCTGGGTGAAACAAGGACTAGCATTAGCAACAAAAACACATAATTCTCTTAGTATCAAGTTGGGAATCAACGCCTTCATGAAATGTTGGCTGACACTAGATGCTGCCTTGTTTATTGACGACCATAACAAATTGAGACTTAAAAGATGAACACCGTAGGATTATCTACACAGAATTCTCTTAACATCAAGTTGGAAATTAGGATTCCAATTTCCAAAAAAAAAAGGTTTCCTGTCCCGCGTAAACGAATCGGATTTCACGGGCACGGATGGCAGAGATATAGTTATGCACGGGCAACTCAACAACCGGAAGTGCCAGCCTTAGCGACAGAGGAGATTAATAATCCTCTTCATAGTACCAATCATGTCTAACATTACTAACAGTTCTCATTCAAGATTGGAAGACAAGACAAGAAGCAACAAGTAAAAAAAAGTAGACAAAAAATGTTT
Source organism: Costus pulverulentus (assembly GCA_027562315.1). NCBI lineage: Eukaryota > Viridiplantae > Streptophyta > Magnoliopsida > Zingiberales > Costaceae > Costus > Costus pulverulentus. The sequence continues at coordinate 412,405 of CM050445.1, forward strand.
TACACCTCTACGGAGAGCACGTTGCCATGGGGTTTGAAAAGATCCAAGAGCTGGGCGATGTCGCAGCCCCTCGGAAGATTGCACACGTACAACTCGCAAGGGCGCCGGAATGGGGTTTTCCGCTCCTCGGCGACCCCATCTTCGTCGGGATTCTCCGCGACCGCCGTGGCAACGGCGGTGCTCTCCTTGCCCTCGGACACGGAGAGGGCCTTCTTTGATCTGGGGAAGTGCGGCGGAGGGAGAGGAGATAGGGGACGGTGGCGGTGGGAGACGGAGAGAGGCACAGAGAAGTGGGAAGCCGCAAGGATGCGGAGAGAAGAGGGGGAGGAGGAAGAGGAGAAGAGGGATGTGTTGGGGAATCGGAGGATCGAGAGCTTAAGAAGAGAAGACGAGGCTGCGGCCATCGTTCGACTGGAGGGTAGAAGAGCGAGTGGGAGAGGAGCAACGGAAGGGGATAAGGGAAAGGGGAAAAATGCCCTGATTTTTTATTGGTCCTTAAATTTGAACCCAAAAATATTTTTTTTAAAAAAATTTTAAAAAAATATTTTTTTATAAAAATATTATATATTTTTGTAAGTTATCTAATAATATAAATATTGAGGTATTTAAGATTTTATATACATATAAAATATTCTATACAAAATCACATATAGGATAAAATATTATTTATTGTATAAAAAATTAATTTTTATATAGGGTATTTTATACATATATAAAATCTAAAATACCTCAATATTTATACCAATAAATAGCGTATAAGATATACAATATTTCTAAAAAAAATAAAAAAAATATTTTTGTACCCAAATTTAAGGACCTAGATCAAAAATCCTACATTTCTTTGAAAGGGAGCGGACATGCTGGACTAGCTGTTGCCCCAACGCGGAGGAATGGACGCCTTCAAAATTAAAATATCATTAGGAAATAAAAATAATACTTAGGAAATAAACAATTAAAAATAAAAATAATTAAATAGTTTTTTGTTTTATATGTAATATTGATTAAAATATTTTATACGTATATATGTGATATAAAATATTTAAAATTTAATACCATTAAAAAATTTAGAAGGAGTACATTAATTTTTTAAAAAAAAATAAAAAAAAAATAATAAGGGCAAAAATTAAACCCGTCCGCTTAACGGATCGTTTAAAAAACGCGCTCCACTCGTGCGCCGTCGTCTTCTTCCTTGGAAAACCTTCGTCGACCGTTGTCTTCCACACGAGCAAACCATCCAAGGTATTTCAACGCCCTCTTACGTTTTTCATTTCGACGCCCTCTTACTTGTTCATTGCGTCTTCCTTCGGAACCTGTCGAGCTTGCATCAACTCCGCCTTCGCCATCTTCTTCTTCCACTCCTCCATTCGCACCCTTCTCCTTCCCTACCGACCCCCTCTTCCTTCACTGGCGACTCACAACCCAACCCTAAACTAGCATCACCGACAACCCCCTCTTCCTTCATCCATCCCCCTCTTCTTCCTCTTCAAGCTCCAGCATGGTGAAACCAAGGGCGACCCCCTCTTCCTTCTCCAAACCTACATCCCTCCCCCTCTTCTTCCTTTTCCTCCAGCATGGTGAAGCCTAGATATCTCAGAAAACTGCAGCTGCTTCAATGGCTTCTTTCATTCGGTAGATCCGGACTTCATAGAATGTTACTATTTTGTTTCTGATTCTACCCTTCACCTCTGATTGGACTGTATTTCAAATAATCCTGTCGATTGTGATTTGTTATGTCATTCACGTTTGAGAATTTTTTTTTGAGTACACACTTGAATAGAAAGAGAGCACACTAGAGAAATATTTTCCTGAACGTACAGGAATTATCTAAGCTGGACTCTTTCTTCATGAAAGTTCAACTAAAGTTCAGAGAAGTAAAAGCACACTATAATTACCATTGTTCACATTATTTTAATCTTACCAAATTGGCATTTGGAGCTGCATTTATTCACTACCTCAAGATATTTTTCTTCCTTCTTGGTTGGTCTTTGGTAGTGGCAAATGGGTATTCTGCTATCTGATCATTTTGCTTTCATTGGTCACTCCAATGTGGAGCTCTCCTTATTGTTCTACACTAGCTTTGGTCTTTTTTCAACAAACTGCCTGCTTTGTTGCTAGCATATTATGGCTAAACCATCCATAGAGTTTTCTAGCTCCATTTTACACTAGCTTCATTTTCTTTATTTGGCATTTACTCCTTTAAATATTGCCCTCTTTTATCTTCTTTATTGCACCTTCATCCTGCTCACTCTTCTCTGATCTCTACACTCTTGTAAAATGGAGTTGTTCTGTTTCAATAACAATTTATGATATGATGTCTTGTAAAATGGAGCTGTTCTATTTTAATAACAATTTATGATATGATATGACACAAGTATAGTTTTCTAGCAACGTGTAGGGTTTTATTTGTAAAGTGTTTTTATTTAAAGGGTTGATCCTACTTGTAGGAAATTTTGGATACTTCTCATCTTGTGTAGTTTGATCCTACTTGTAGGAAATTTTGGATGTTTTTTATGGATGTTGATCGACATTTGGATGTTTGTATTTGCAGTCTTATGAAGTGAAAACTAAATTGCTTATGGAATGATGTGTTTATGATTTAAGTGATGTTAGCTGTGTTGTTAGATATATTATTGTGTTGTTTTAAGTGATGTTTTAAGTGATATTTTAAGTGATGCTGGTTGTTGCTTCTATTTTAAATCCGTATCAAATTTATTAATTTATTTTGAGAGGAATCAGTGGATTTTGCACATTTGAGAATGTTAGCTGTGTGTTTTATTGTTTTAAGTGATGTGTTTTTGATATATTTTATTGCTTTCCAAACAGAGGATCACATCCTAATTCCAATTCTGAGAATATTGGGAATGAATTATTTGATCTAAGCCTTGTGAGGATGGATTTTGATATAAACCATGTGAAACATGAGCCAGCAGAACAAAAAAGTTTTGAGGGCTTCAGTGGACAGTTTTCAAAGTGACAGATAAATTATAACCGATATTAAGATTCATTGTTGCGTTTATGAATAACCATTTGTTGCTGGGTCACAATACCTGTGCTGAGTTAAGAATGGTAGCTGAGTTTAGAAACGTTTGCTGCTTAATTGAAGATTGTAGAATGTAATAGTTCTAACATTGTTTGGGCAGTAACATTTTATTGCTTTCAGATCTTAGCAGCAGTATCTCTTTTCAGTTAACCAAAGTTTCTTCATAATTGTGTCATGCCATCAGGTTAATGAAAATTTGTATTTCCAATTATCAATGCTGTCATTTTGCTACTGATTTTGACCTCCCATTTGTGGATGCAAACTGAAAATGAAGTTCTTCGGTTCCCTGCAGAACTGTGTGATGCTCTTAGTTGAAAGAGTGAGCAATTAGGAAAGCTTTTTACAACAATTACTTTAGTTAATTACTATTTAATTACATTTAATAGTTAATTACAATTTAATTACATTTAATAGTTAATTACAATTTAATTATATTTAATAGTTAATTACTATTTAATTATATTTAATAGTTAATTACTATTTAATTATATTTGTTGATCCTAGTTAATTTCTATTTAATTATATTTAATATCAGTTAATTTAATAATACTTAGTTAATAATTTTACTACTATTTAATTATATTTTTTAAATCTGGGTATAAAATTGGAAAGGTAGGGTGAATATATCTAATTTATTTGTTCCTTCAAATTTTCCATCCTTCCAAAGAAACACAATGGTGGAAAATTTTATCTCTTTTCTTTCCATCCTTTTATCCTTTCCATCTAATTTTCCTTTCCATCCTTATTTCCATCCTTGCTAGTAAACAAGGCCTAAATGAAATCGATAGAAAGAAAAACACGGGAAAATAACAACTTCCGACAATTGTACAGTGTACAGCACTCACTCTCAAACCAATGACTTGAAACAGCTAATAATTTGAACTTCAGATATATCATGCAGAAATCCATGAATCTATATATCAGTTCACTTTGTATCTTACTGCAGGCTGTCATGCATCTGAATGCTTTTTGACGCATAACACTAGAAGGATGGTCAATGTAACAGTTTGTGTGAGGTTTAGACCTTTGAGCCCTAGTGAGAAACGGCTTCATGGCGACTCTACATGTATTCAGGCATTGGATACCCAGTCTTTTTTAATTAAGGTTTTATTACACTCAAGTTATATTTTCTTTGTTTCATTATGCTTATGGTTGGTAATTCTCTACTTCTTTTCTTGTAGGATGAGAAGGAGGAAGATGTCACCTTTTGCTTTGACAAGGTGTTCTATCAAGACTCTGGACAAGTGGAAGTCTGTGACTATCTTGCATTACCAATAATTGAAGGTTGTTCCACTTACATGACAGAAAAGACTTGTTATTATGCTGGAATGTTGTTTCATCTAGCAGTCTCTTTCTGGCACTTATAACTTGATTAGTTACATTGTGTCAGTTAGCAATGAACATGTTGTTTTAACTAGTCTGAGAAATAGGTCAAATGTTTCTTTATGTAGGAGCTGTAAATTCAATAAATGGTGCCATTATCACTTACGGGCAGGTAATCTGTCGTAAAGCCATCAAACCTGCTTCTGTTTGATGTTTACTTTGCCATTATAGTTTTTTTATTTGGTCCTCTTGATCAGCCCGAGCAACATTAGCTAGTAGAAGCTTCAAAACTTTTTGAGATATCTGATTGGTTTTGTAGTAATTGATAAGCCGTTTTACTGACTATTCAATCTGTTGAATGTGATTGGACAGACTGGAGCTGGGAAGACATACAGCATTGAGGTTAAGAGTTACCTTTTACATTTTTTTTCCTTTTAAAAGAAAGTTGAAATGGAAGTTATTTATTCAATTATTCTCAACTAATGGCTGACTATGAATATAAATTTCATTTAAAAGGGCCTTGGTGTTTTAGATGGAGATCAAAATAAGAAAGGATTGCTTCCACGTGTTGTTGATGGACTTTTTGAATGTCTTCATTCTTCCTTAAAAGCGACCAAGTGGACAGTCAAGTTGACAATGGTGTGAAAACATTTTGATAGATTTCCTAAAGTTACACCTTGCAATATGGATCGGTTCTGTTTAATAACTAAAAATTCCTTTTGTTTGTTTAGGTTGAGATTTATATGGACAAGATAAGGTTGGTATAGCACTAAAATTGAATAAATGACATTCAGTATTTATTATATGGCATGTCTGGGTTTACCTACATGGAGGGAACAAGTTTACACATTAATTTTAGCATTGTCTCTGAAGACTGAATCATAACTCACGGGACTATCTTATAGAGATCTTCTTGACTTGTCAAAAGATAACATACAAATTAAGGAGAGTAAGAGCCAGGGAATATTACTTTTCGGAGCAACTGCGGTGAGCTAAACATGTTGAACATGTTCTGTTGGTGAGTTACAATCTCAGGTTGACCTTACATTTTAGTTTGTGATTTTCAGATGTCAATAACAAATGCTACAGAAGCTTTGCAGTGCCTTCGTGTAAGAGTAATTCTGAAATGATTCTCAATTTCTTCAACTTCCATTTAATTTTTTGAAAAACAATGCAGCGTGGAATTGCGAATAGAGCTGTTAGCGAGACACGTATGCCCCCCTTTTGCATGCTTTAGCTTTTCAGTGGCATTTTCAGGATTTCATTTTTGTTATTTGTCATGTTCAACTACTTCAAAGATCTGATCTTTAACATTTCTATTTGTTGTATCTGTACACTCGCACAGAAATGAATTTGACCAGCAGCAGGAGTCATTGTGTCTACATATTTTTAGTTCAACAAGAATCTACAACAGATCACGGGTAACCAACTTATTTCTGTTTATATATTCTATTTCATTGATGCATCTTGACTGAAACTAGCCTTTAGCTTCATGCTTTGGAGGCTGTTATATACATTAAGCTTGTGTATGCCCTTTTACAGTCTGAGGCTGGCTTTTATATATAATGGACTTGTGTATAATGGACTTGACCAATTTCCATCTTCTCAGTAGTAAAATTGTGTATAATGGACTTGACCAATTTCCATCTTCTCAGAATGGTCTTTTAGCACCTATGTAATATATTGATGCTACGCGGTATCTAGTAAACCAAGTGGCCAACAACTTATAGAATATACCATTTAATTTGATTGCAGAAGCAGATTAAAAACTGGAAAAATTGTTCTTGTTGACTTAGCTGGCTCTGAAAAGGCTGAGAGAACTGGGGCCACTGGAATCGTCCTTGAAGAGGCGAAGAGCATAAATAAGTCCCTCTCAGCACTAGGGAATGTAATCAATGCTCTGACGACTGGTAAAAGGGCTTCTTACAGTTAGCATGCAACAGTCTAACACCAATTATGTGCTAAACTACATAACTTTGCTGTTTGTGATCTTTAGAATCAACTGTAACAATTTTCCTTTTCGCAGGAAAAGTGAATCATATTCCATACCGGGACTCCAGACTGACCCGGATTCTTCAAGATGCACTGGTTAGTTATTTGGTTCAAAATTAGGAAATCTGGTGCCATTATCACATAACATTATGTTGTAGGGTGGAAACTCCAGAACTGCATTGCTTTGCTGCTGCTCGCCTAGCCCAACAAATGCATCAGAAAGTCTCTCCACTCTTCGCTTTGGAGCTAGGCATGTCTGAGATTTTTCATAAGACACCTCTACAACTAGAAATTAACCATCAGTTTTCTGCAGGGCAAAACTTCTAAAAATTTCACCCAGAACCAACGGGGTTGATGCACGGGACAACATGGAACAGATTATTGATTGTGAAACTGTAGAGTGTAAGCGTGAAAGGATATTGGAGAAGGTCATTCAAACAAAGATAATTATCGAGCTTAAAGAACTTATGGTAGAAATCTTTTATTATTTGCATATTATTTTGTACAGCTAAGGCAGAAACTCAGTGAAGAAGATGTTGATCTGCTGGACGAGTTGTTTACACTGGAAGGAATCTTTTTTGAACCCCAATCTGCTGAAGAAATAGAATCAGCAACAGAGGACCTAACCGTCAAAACAATCGCAGCATTGGAACATGCAGTTGACAAGCTTAACGACATGAATAGCGAGGTAGGTAGCATTACAATAAAAAATTCATGACTAATTGTTGCTGTATCCATTAAATGTCGTGCTATAATCTGCAGCTGATGAGGGAGAGCATGATTCTAAATGCTGAATTGGCAGTTGCGAGGCAATTTGCTGTAAAGAAATCAGGTACTACTAGTCTAAAATGCACCATTATTTAATAAAGTCATGGACTTCCTAGTTTCGTATCTACCTTCATTCAATCATGCTTTAAGAAAGTAAGGCTGCCTTGCTTGACGCCAGCAACAATGCTGTATGGGATTAGTAAATACAACATTTGTAGAATCACATGCAAAATATTGTTGTTGAATGTCTCACGATTCTCGTTAAGAAAGTCGACGTTTGATTGATATGGGCTTCGGCTCTCTCTCACACAAAAAAGCCCACAAAACAGTTGTTTCTTTGTAGTATACATTAGGCAGAAGGGTGTATGTTAATACAACTGAATTTGATAAACTGAGATCAACTACATGGTATCTTATCAACATTGATTTCTCCATATTGATTGTGGCTTAAACTACAAATGATAGGGACTAACAATTTTAAGGAACAGAGCAAAATAGTAGATGAAGAAATAGCAATAGACTGTCTTTAGTAAAACCTTGATCATTCATCTTTGAACTCCTCTTACAATTATGTATAAAGAAGTACATAAAAAAAATTGTCATGCTATCTTTAGATGGCTGTGGTTTGAGAATCAAGATTCTCGAACCAAAAACATTTATACGAACACTTGGCCTGCATCGTATTCTATTTCTCCCAAGTCCCAACTACCAAAGAATAAACGAAATCAAGAAGAAGAAATAAAGAAGGGCGTGAACAAGTGGTGCTTTAACTGTAGGGAATCAGCGTCTCGAAGACGTCGACCCCGTCGAGCTCGGGGGCGAACCGAGCCCTGGCGAGCCGGTGTCGCTGGCCGTCGCCCTTCGCCGCCCGCCTCTCCCTTTCTTGTTCGTCGGCTTTGTCGTGGTTGGCAGAGCCGTGACGTCCCTCGGCCGCTGCTCGCTGCTCCTGGGGCACCGCCTTCTTCATCCGCAGCGTACCCACCCAAAAAGGCCATTGGCCTGCCGATAGGTCCGCCGGGGTGGAGCTGAGAATGGACATCGCCAGGAGTTTATCCATGTCACCCAAACAGCTGTCTGCCTGCCTTCGATATAGAGATCTGGATTCCTCCGCGAATAGCCTGTGCTCTGCTGCCTATCGATTGCAAGATTTGACTCTGGGATGAGAAGCAAGGGGGTGGGAAGTGCGTAATTTATAGTCGAGGTACGAAGTCCTCTCCAGAGGGGAGAGAAATTTTTAGGGCTGGGGGTTTCTAATTGGCTGGAGTTCTAGAGAGAACTGGGAGGTTGATTTCGTATCCAAATTGGGTTAGTATTTATCTACGCAAGCGCGCCGACTTGGAACGGCAACGCGATTACTTGACTTGGTCACTGATGTCGGCTGAAAGTGGACGATCGGTTGGAATTGTATCCTCCGCTTCTAGGCTGCCGCTCTTTGACTGACCGTAGAATATGCCACTGAGAGCATTCCCACGTAAAAGTATGCAACGACCGAGTCTTCGTGTGACGAGTCTGCCTGCGGCCACAAAATTTTCCAAGGGTCGTTCAACGCACACACGCAATTGGTTCAACCAGGAGCTTTTTTCTATCACAAATATGTATTTGGAATAAGACTATTTATAAAAAAAATGAAAGGTATTTTAAAATTATGTTAAAATTTATTTATTTAATTAATATTTCTATCCAAATTGAAAATAAGAAATCATAATTTTCTCTTTCATCTTCCCGTCAATAGGGTACATGATGTGAATTACTTGAGGTTGCGCAGCATTCGAGCTTGAAATTGGACTCACCAAGAACTGAGTCCGATACAGTGAGATACATGACAGGTCCAAATCGTTTTTTTATTTAAAAAAAAGCGTGTTGGACTCAGTATTCAGGAACGATTAAATATAGGAAATTTTCTGGCCTTGGGTATTACGTCGTGACTAGAGTCGCCTGCTTCGAGGAAGTACAAGTGAGTCATGCATTAAGCAAATAGGTCAACACATAATTGCACTGCTTAGGACCACTTTCCAAGTATAATTACTAATTTCGCATAAATATCGGGACTCTAAATTAAACACTTCCTGGATAATATACATCTTCCTTTACAGGACATATGATGCAATATAGTTAATATAAAATGATATAATTACTAAATTTATATTGCACCGGCATAGCAGCATCCTGTATGCAAATGGGATCATCGTCCATCAAGTAATTTAAGTCTGATATATATATCTATTTATTTGCCATGCATCCCCAGAGCCATTACAGATAACATAGAATTAGCAACAAGACAAGTTATAAAACAATATTCGGACACTCAACGCGTCAGTCATACAATGAATCAAAATGTTTACCAGACTACCACCGCACAACAAGTTTAACGCGATACTGTAGAAAAATAAAACAAGCCACTTACTACAACCATAGTTCACGCACAGTTCTTCGGACAATTTCGTGCTTCGAAAGGAATTCTGCAATTATCAAAGAAAAAGAAAATTGTAAACCACGATTTCCAAGGGTCAAAACTACATGGAAAATACAAAACAATTTCAAGAAAGAAATATCTTAAGATAAACTAAACGAATACACGAATGCTCTGTAGTTTAGACAATGATAAAAAATAAATTTGAGATTGTAGCCTATATAAGCCTGCAAATGATTTTTCTAATCCCTTTTCAGCTTAAAGATTTGAACATTCATGAAGAAAAAAATTGATACCACTATTGATTGTAAAGATACACAAGATGAGAGGCATCAAAATTACCAAGAACACTGGAGATGTAATATTACTACGAAATTAGAGCCTAAACAAAGGACAAGGTTTGGTCCTTGAGTAAATACAATTTGAGTCACATTTTGGCCATCTTTGGATGATTTTCAGCAAGGAAGAGGGAGGAAGAGGTAGGAAGGGGATGGGTCGTATGATTGCCCCCCTTTAAATAAGCTTCTAAAGTATGTCAAGCATCAAACAAGGGATAGCAAGCTCCATTTCTTTTTGAATAATGGAATAGGAAATTTCATACGAAGCAAGTGGAAGGACTATAGAGGAATAAGGTCCCTCCCCTTCCTTTAAATAAGCTTCCAAATCAAGGAATACCTAGCCCTATCCTCTAGTTTCCCTCAAAATCTCTATCTAAAACAGTAAACTCTTGCAGGAATCTTTCTTTTTATATACAATGTTTGGTACACTAAAGGATATGACTCGTGATGATTATTTAGTTATTGCAATAACTTTAACTTAGGTAATAGCAGTTACTTTTTATTTCCTTTCCTTCTCGCACCAACAGTTCCTTCCAAATGCAGAAAGTAAATATTTTATATATACACACATAAGAGAGAGGGAGAGGGAAATATAAACATTTCAGATTCTTCAACAATATTTGGATATTTATATTAAACGAGATAGGTAAGTAGTCAATTTGGTTTTTCCTCAATAATGACATCCCAATCCAAATTTGTTAAATAACTTCTCACAATATCAATCGTGAACGTTTCTTTTTAGAATATCTACTACATTGGCACCACCAACTACTGGGGTTTAATTTGACGATGCTTTTAACAGCTATAGAAAAACCATATAGCTAATTGCTTTTACAGCTATTCACCAAAAAGCTATTCGTATCTGATAAACCACTGTACGGACATACGGAAATGATGGAAGTGCAAATGAAAAAAAAGAAATAATTTCTTAAAGGTGATACTTAAGAGGTCAATATGTATTTTTCTTTTATTGTATTGATGTCTTATATGAATCTAATCATAATTAGTATTACTTATGAATATATATATATATATATATATATATATACTAATGTAAATATATAATCTCCATAGCATAAAATCAATCAATTCTCTCTCTCTCCTTAAACTACATGTAGATATTGTGGCCTCAAGTAGAGTTAGAAATGTTCACTGTTCTAAGGGCTCTTCTAATGCAACAAAGTTTGTCATTCTATTTTTGTCCAGCAACCTTATACTGAGGTTGATATTCTACCAGTGGAAGTTGATGGAATAGTTTTATTAGGTAACGAATAGTTTGTTTTCTAGAAGTCAAATGTTATCTTTGAGGTTCACATTTTTACTATGCAAAATTTACCTCCTATAGGCAAACTTATTAAGTAGAGAACTACCAACATCATTAGCATCCTACAGTTCATACAAATCCACCATAAACATTATGTTGGAACTTTCCACATTAGCACCTATCAAGAATACTATTTTCAACAAATTATGCAATAACAATACAATTAACCTAGATTTCCCCAATCAAATACTACTATGGCATCAAAATTCAAGCCAAAATTTTTAATGGTGGAACACAACTAACTGAAATTATTATTCAATTGGATCCCTCAGTATGGGTTATTCATGGAAGGACAATGGCTTGCACTCAGATAGACCGAGAAAGGAACGGTGTTAGAAGACAATAATTTCACTTAATCCAACATCATAGTATATCCATTAATAAAAGCTTTTAACTATGTTTTTTTATACAAACCAAACATTATAGCACTAACACCATTGAATAAACTATCTACTAATGTAAATCCCACTGAAACACTAATATAATTAAATAACTAAAATTACACAAGAGACTATGCTCTACAGGAAAAAAGTTTGCCTCAAGCGAGTCTAACTAACCTACAAAATTTGATGTCAAATAAAAGAAACCTACACATTTAAATTTCATATTTTTCTAAAATTTATGAACTCTTTTACTAAGTTTCCACCATTTGCTTGTTTTGGTAATGTTCCTTTTCTTCCTTGCTATTTCTCCATTTTTATGTTTTTAATTGTTAGTTATTTTTCATATGCATCCGTTTTTCCCAATGATAGGTGATCACATGAGTAACCATGTACACCATTGTCTTAAACAACAAGCAACAACACAAGGAACAATAATCACAATAAGGATGGTAGTCGGGTTGTTTTTTAGTGGGTACTCGACCTACCCGAATCCGATTATAAGTAAGCGGTACCTATTCATCGGGTTCGGTTCAGGTATGGAAAGTATATATATGCTACCCAAGTCGGGTTCAGTAGAAGACAAATACCCACTACCTGAACCTTTATATATATATATATATATATATATATATATAATAAATTTATAATCTAACCTCTCTATCATCGTCGGCCCCTTCTCGCTGCCAACACTTGTCGCTACTAGCTTCGTTTTTGCTGGCCCTCCTCGTCGCTCTCGTTGCTGTCTTGCCGCTAGCTCTCCTTGTTGAAGCGACAATCACTTCTCGTCATCGTCTTCTTCTTTAAGAGGTCGGTAGCAAGGGAAAGGCAAAGGCGATGAAGAGGGGGAGGGGGCAACTGATAGTAAGGGCCAGGCAAAGAGGGGAGGGGCAGCCAGCGCCAAGGGCTAGCACAGATTTGGGCGATTGAGGCTCAGGGTGAGTAATTGATCATGGTAGTTACCGGGAATACTCGGGTATTGAAAATATTAGTAGGGTTGGGTTCGGGTAGAGAGTTTAGAAAAATAGCGGGTAGTTATCGGGTTTGGGTAATACTCGAGTATTGAAAATATTAGTAGGATTGGGTTCGGGTAGAGAGTTTAAAAAAATAGCGGATAGTTAATCGGGTATGGGTAATAGAAAAAATAGTTAGATTCGAGTATGGGTAGGGTAAAAATGGCAGGTATCTGCCTGCTCTCATTCCTAAACCACAATGCCACAATGTCTTGATCAAATAATCAATATTCTGGTGTTTGAACAATGAGATCTAGTGAAATGATGAAGATGGGATGTGTTGCGACTAGATACAATAACAAAAACAATCAACAATGTCGATGTCGTTGAGTGAAGAGACATTCAACAATTCCAACAATTAAAAAGCTAGAGGCATAGTATTCATCTAGTGAGTTTGTGAGTTCTCCCAATGGTGGCAAGTGGCAACATAGAAATGAAGACTTAGCATGACAAAGGCACAAGGTAAAAGGGTAAAGATGGAAACATATGTCAAGTTGGTGGGTGTGGTGAAGAATGCCATTGAAGTTTGTGATGGCAATAGTGATAAGCTACTCTAACGAGGGGCAGTAGAATATTCAGCTGTTTCATTAAAAATGTTGGAGGAAGTAGGTCAAAATATAGTGAAGCAAGCAAAAATTGAATTTAGAGCAATGAGAAATATGATGTTGATGTGCAAAGACAACCAAGAGTAGAGAAAGAATAGAGAAGGAAAGAAGAGATTTGTCTAGTTAGGATCTAATATGATGGACACATGATGTTGAGGCAAAGAAGAGGAGATATAAGAGGAAGGTATCAAATTTTGAGAGAGGAGATGCCAAAAGGAGGAGAGAAACAGAGAATAGAGGAACACGATGAGAAGACAAGCAATAATCTCAATAATTTGATTAATCATTGTCTGCACATTACAAATAGTCTTTGAAATAGGATATTGTGAAACATAATAACCACACATTAAAAACCTAACTCACTAGTTACACCATATCAATAAACTATACATTGCTAACTAAATTATTTAGTTACACTACATGTACTAATACATTGACCAACAAAAGGAATCAAAGCCTTTTGTAGCCCAATCTAACTCCATATTAATTTATCTTGTGGAAAACATGAGATTCTAAACAACAAATTAAAAGTCCTATTGTTTGTAGTCTAAAAATTCAAGATAAACTTTTCTTCTTGATAGGATCCATATTGTGAAGATTGATAAGTTAGGATTATTCTAAACTTAGAATCTACAAACGTCCTCAAAACATAAAGATTAAAAAGAACGAGTCACATGGTTTAGTAGGAGGAATACTAATAGATATAATTTATGTATTAAATTGGATCGTAAAAAGTTTTTGAGCATTTGAAAAATAACATCAGCAGGGTTTTCTAAGTAATTGTGGTCAGACTGAATTTTCTCTTCTTATCTTCTCTTTCCAACATTTATCTCCATGTTGAAATAAATACCATACTTGTATTAGATACGAGCACATGATTACTAACAATCCTATAAAGGGGTCAGCCATTGGATTGTTGTGAAGGAGGTATATTGACCATACATTTCACCTCCGCCCTTAATTTTCTAACATACAGATATGAATGATATGGCATTTAAATTAAAGCTAGGGATCAAATCACATAGGGAGATGTATGGTCAGGAGTTCCCTTCATAAGATTCATATAAAGGAACCATTATAGGATTATTATTCACATATGATAGCAAATAATAGAGTATATTTGAAGTTCAACACAAGTATTTTGCAACATTTCGCATCAATATTCCTCGAAAGAACATTGTGCAAACTTCAAACAATAAATGATTTCCATGGACACAAGCAATTCACAAAACGTACATCTACCATAAATATTCAAAGAAAAATTCAGAGCCATAATGTTGCATGGATGTTAGCATTTTATAGATTCTAATCACCTAGGCATTTAGTCAGAAATCACTTCTATAATCACTTAGCCGTAATAAAGTTTGTGTTCACGAAAATCCTTATCTAATGTTCTCCTAGCTTAATAGCTTAGTAAACTAAAAAAATGCAGAGAAACACAACCATATATGGAGTAGGAAAAACTTATCTTCGCAATAGATTCAGGAACATTACACATCCAGAATAAACTTAAAATTATATTCAAACTGTAGATAATTAAATTGATAAGCATCAATCGATTTATGGAAAATTACGACCATGACACTAAGGATGAAAAAAAAGGATTAGTTTGGCATGGTAGGCAGATGAAATCAATGAAAAGTTTGAGACTAATTTATTCAACCTAGTCTAGGGCCTTTAGGCACATGCATCTGATTGATAATCAACAGTAACAGGATATCGACTAAAAACCAACCAAATGCATAATCGAAGTTTGTCCAGGCCACAAATTCATGATCGCTAAAGAGAGCATTGAATCAGGCAAGTCATAGTTGGATCAACTAGATCTCAGGAAGAAAAGAGAGGAGGACAGATCTAACACCGTACCTGGCGAGGTGCCTACGGAAATGGCGGAATCACTTTGCGACCATCCGTTGGATGAAATCCTCGTAACGGATGGTACCATCAGGGGCGACCTCAACCTCGCGGATCCACTCGTCAAACTCGTTGGGCTCGAGCTTCTCGCCGATGCTGGTGAGAACGTGCCGTAGGTCGGCGACGGCAACCTTTCCGGTGGAGTCCTTGTCGAGGACACGAAAGGCGTCACGAAGCTGGCGGTCAAATGGCTCAGGGCGGAGGTGTTTGCGCATGAGGTCAAGGAACCGAGGGAAGTCGAAGGGGGCGATTAGACCCTCGGATGCGGCGATCTGCTTCAGCTGGGCCTGCGTGGGGTTGCCGCCGAGGGAGCGCATCAGGATGCCGAGCTCCGACGCCGCAATCTTCCCGTCGCCGTCCGTGTCGAAGAGGTTGAACGCCTCCCGCATCGACGACACCTGCTCCTCCGTCAGCTCGTCCTTCCCCATCGCTTCGCTGGGCTTCTCTTCTCGCTCCCTTGAATTCACCGGTGTCCTTTCCCCTGCCCTCCAAACTAGGCTTCTTAAGGTATTTTTCATCAAATTTTCACATAAGTCCCTATAGTTCTTGATTTAGCTCAATCTGTCCCATTTCTAACTTTGATTTTTAAGTTTGTCGAAACATTATTTTTTAAATATTATACTTTCAATAATTTGAAGGAAATATTTGAGAATATTGAGATTGAGATGAATTAATAACAATATTGATCACTTTTAAGAGAGTAATATTATATTAAAACTTTCAAAAAAATATTAAATACCACCACATAGACCAAATGGGAAACAAACTAAATACGATAAATTAAATTGGAAAAAAACAGAAAGGCTTAAATTTAAAAATAAAAATGTATAAGGAGCAAAGCGCGAAAACTTGCTTCTTAATTTTTTTATGGAGGAAACGGGAATATTTCCCGGAGATTGAGAGCAGAGCAGAGCCGCAAATTAATGTAACGCATCCTCGCGGCCCAGATCCACACAGACGGCCCAAATAAATATATTTTCGTGTGATTGAATGGGCCCGCAATAAAATATAAATGTAATTTTAAATAAATTGATTAGCATAATCAACTTAACTTATTTAAATCTTATTATATAATATGTAATTTTTTTGTCCCATGTTTATCTTAATTAATTTACGGTCATCATGGCGTAGAGATGAACCATCGCCGCACTGCTATTACTCCTGAGGCTTAAGATCCTGGAAACAAGCCTTGCGGCGAGCGCATCCGAGTCAGCCGCGAACACGGCGCCGGCGATACCCATCACACCCGGGTTCTGGCTGTTGAACACGGAGAAGGCGGTGGCGAGTCCGAACCCGTCGTTGGCGCAGAAGTGCAGCAGGCCGCGCGGGACGACGAACACGTCGCCTGCCCTCAGCGTCCGCTGGAACACCCGGTCCCCGGTGTCCACGAATCCGACGATGATCGTTCCGTGGGACACGAACATCATCTCGGACGCCCGGGGATGGGAATGCGGCAGGAGCACGCCGTCGATGGCCAGGTCGGCGCGGGCGAGGGAGAGGCCCTGCGCGTTGAGGCCGGGGAACTCGGCGACGGTCGCGCCCCTTATCGCCGACCGCTGGAAGTTGTCGGTGTCGCCGGCGTGATTGAGCAGCGAGGTCTTGAAGTCCGCGGCCGTGACAGCGGCGGGGTTCTTGCAGGGGAGACCGTTCGCGAAGAGCGGCGCCGCCTCCGATCGGGGCGCCGCCGGGCATACGTCCTGAAGCGGGGCGTCGTCGGCCGAGCAAGTGGCGATGCAGCTGCAGACGGCCATGATCGCCGGGAGGAGGGCGTGAAAGGGGGTCGCGAGTTTTGAATTGGAGGGGAGCTTCGGCATCTTCTCAATCCCTAACCGACGCTGCGGATTACGGTTAGTAACGTTAATTATAGACAGGCTTCCTGAGATAAGGCTAGATTTTACTGGGGCCCTAGTACTATTAAAATTACAATAACACTCAGAACTCACATAAGTGAATCGTGATAAATTAGGTTTAGTGGTTGAGAGAACCCTTAATAGTTTGAAAGTTATAGAAAAACACCACCATGGATTTGAATTTTTTATAATAAATAAATAGTATAATTTCAAGAGCTATATTACTCTCAAAAATGACGGTAAGCAACTTGGAGTTTACTGCATTGCTTGGTTCTGGGATGGCTTGGTATGAACTAGAGCTTGCTTGGAAGGAAACAGAGGGTCCTTTCACGTCACACATTACTTTCTGAACAAAAATAACTGAACCAAGATGCTCCCACAATAATGAAACTTGATCTTCCTACCCACTCAACAGAATCATCGGAACATAGAATATTTGCCAGGTTTACTGAAAATTATCCCAAAAAGATTTAGAAGTCTGAAATAAACAAATTATGACACTCCCGAATACTGTAGATTGATGTGATGAAGGTGATCTATCGCCACTTCATTTTTCTGCTTTTTAAGTTTAGTTTCAAGCAGACACTCCATCTAAAGCCACAGTACTGAACTTTTTATGGTGCGTCAAGAGATTTTGACAAATGAAAACCATATAGAGCCCAATTTCTTTTATTTACTGGAAACTGATCAATTATCTGAAAATTAATGCTAATCCAAGATAGTCAAGAACTGAAAGATTAGGAACATACAAATCTTACTGCATTATGCATAACTAATTCCTATTTAAAAGAAATGCAGACTTCAATTTATCTATCAGTCGAAAGCCGGAATCATGGAACCCAACACATGTTGGAGCTCGACATACCTATTGAGATGTTCAACTCAAGCCACTAGAGTTCGACACACTAGCATTCCAAGTCAAGAACATCTCAAGACTAGCCCCACTCCACTGGAGAGACGTCTGATTGGCCAAGCCCAATTGAGAAGTTATTTGGCAGGTATTTGATCATGAAAACACTTAACTAAGTCCTAACCCACATGTAATGCATATCACAAAGAAAAGGTAGGCAACTGTAGGCATCACATCCATATTATGTATGCTAAATAAGGATATAAATACCCCTCCCACAAGTTAATAAAGACAGACCATTTCACACACTACATCGGTTTTCCCTTTCTTCTTTACTTGTTTTCCAATCATCATTTAGGGTATGTTCTGTAGAACGGAATCCACAGTGGAAAAGATTTATTGCTCTTTCCATCCTTTCCACCATGAATTCCGTTCTACAAAACATAGCCTTAGAGATTCTGATCTCACTTTGAGAATCAAAGCGAGGATATTTAAAAAAATAATAATCTTAGGTCTTCCTTTTTTAGATAGTGTAGTGTTCTAGATAGTGGCATGTTCACCTTCCCTGGCAAGAAAGATACATCAAGGACAAACAAAATCGACACTAACCAGATATCTTATGACTCTGCTCCACATCAAAGTTACCCAAAATAAGACTGCTGATCTTAGGTTGAGCAACAAATGACCACGCAAAGCTATTACTACTGCCCAGTGTCTACCGAGGCATCATCAGACGATCCCATGTTCTCCTTGATAAGTTGCATAGATTGGTAATTTCTGCTTAACTACTCAAGACATTATCCAGAATGCTGATAGAACTGGTTATCTGATACTAAGTAACACGTGCTAATGGATGCTGAGGATTTATCTTAAGTACATCCAACATAATCTAAGTGCTGAAGCTGGCACACTATAGTTTAAGCGAATAACACCTTAATTTGCTTCTGGGCAGGCTGCACATATGATTAATATCTGCTAGCATTTTCAACTACAAGTTTATAAATCTCTCCACTTGTTCTCTAACTTTATTGCAGAAATCAAGTTCAGAAATTAGCTGTTATTATATTTTAGCAGACTTTGTTGCTATTCAAGGTCCAATTATAGTATTCTACTATGCTCAAAAACAATGATGTTCATCATTCACCGTTTCATCTCCAAGTCCCTACTACACTTTAATTTAGTAAGGCAATGAATCTAGCGAGGAGTACACTTAAGCAATTAGATTATAGTGGTAATTGGAAGCCGATTCCCTAAAGTTGCTTGCTCAGTTCAAATCCAAATTTTCTCGATATCTCTGAGTCTATTGCAAAGTGAAGGTACCACTACACTCTCAGAAAATAAGGGCAACTAGAAGCTGTATTCCTGCGGTTGCCTGCTCAGTTCACGTCAAGTGTTTCCTTTCAGTCTATTGAAAAGTGAAGCTACATCTACTAGAGTCATAGTACTTCAGAAAAAAAAGGATATCAGAATTTGTAAAAGCTTATAATACACACGATTCAATTCAGTTAATGTTTAACTCTATTATTGAATCTTGCAAAATAAAAGATATATCAAGGGCTCTCATGACTCATAATCCTTCAACATAACAAAGCAGAAAAATACTTGAGTAAATTAAGTCATCTCTGTCAATCGCTAGCTCAATCCACATCAAGATTAACTCTATACGTGATATCTCAATTTCATTATATATGATAAGTGCAAGGAAATTTGTCTCAGTATGTAAGACTTAATGAGTTTTCTATCGAATTATAGCAAATGGTGTCAAATTGAACTTAGTCATGTTTAGATTCCAATAAGATAGAGTTATATTCAGAGGTGAAGTGGGCATTGGACCATGGTTTTTAATCTCTGTTCGTAACGGTACATATGTTACATCTCAAATATGCACGTATTGGATATATCAACACATGACACTTAATATACCAAACATATCAACATAGAAGGTTCATGTATTGAATCAATCTCGGGCTAATACAAGAACAAACTAAGATTATAAGTAATGCATTTGACTAACCTCACATATTACCAATTAGGCTTTGAGCACGATGAAGACATCAAGTTTGCATCCTATTTAGTGCATATGGAATGTAAAAGGATAGTTATTATAATATATAAGACTTAATGAGTCTTGGCAGCTCATCCTATTCTAGATAATTTACCTTTAGCATATGATCTCCAATATTGGGAGCTTTATTTTGATGGGGCCTCTTCAATCCAGCCATCTAAACTCGTTCACCCAAATTTAAACGTTTGCTCCACTGCCCGTGCACTCAACTCGTCCACTTGATTCAAAGAGTCTATTAGTTTTAACTTGGACTTAAACATGCTAGATATTTTTGTTTCATGCTTATCAAGTCAACAAATCAATTTTCTTGTGGATTCTAACACTACATCATTGAGATCAATTGCAAATTGAGCATGTCCGTAGAGACTCAGTTTCTTTCTCAACCAAAAAAAATGCAGAACAAAGCTTCAACTATTAGCTACATAAACAAGATACAACTACATTTCAAATGGAAATGCCAAGTACCTTCAACAATCAGATTAATATATCAAAAACAAGGAACCTACGCAGTATAATTGTTTACAAAAGTACTTATCTCTCTCAGCCTCTTTAGCGTAAGAGCCTCGCACCTCCGACCAGCGCCGCCTCATGCCAAGCCCGCCGGTACCGCCTCAAACAGCTTAGCAAAGTAGAACTGCGTGGTGATCAGCCCCCTCTTGCTCACCTTCCACCCAACCTTCGCCAGAGCCCGCTCCACATCGCTCTCGGCGTGCAGGTACGCCCTCGTCGCTTTGCTCGGTCCGGGGAACAGCTCCCCTACTCGCTTCAGCAGATCGTAGTACAATGTCTTGGGCGCGAAGCTGAGCACCAGCCTTCGCTCGGCCAGCGAGGCCAGGTGGGCAATCATGGCCTCCGCCTTCTCCTGAGGGTAGTGGATTAGCACGTCCAAGCACACTACGGTGTGGAATCGTCCTTTGAGGCTTTCGAGATCCGTCACTTCGAATTTAGGTATTTGGGCGCCGGATTCCCCTGTTAGGGCTTCGCGGGCCTGGCGCTCGGCTTCCGCTACCATGGCGGCGGAAATGTCGGTAGCCGTGACGAGCGCACCCTCTCGAGCGAGCGGGATCGCGAGGCTACCGGTGCCGCATCCGGCGTCGCAGACGGAGATGCCGGCGAGCGGGCCGCTATCACGGAGCATGCTGATGGTGTTCTCGACCGTTTTCGCGTGGCCGAGGCGTATGTCGAGCTGCACGCGGTTAACGCCCTCGGTTGCCTCGCCGTAAATCTTCTTCCAACGCTCAAATCCAGTCTTGTTGAAGTATTCGCGGACGACCTCCTTGTCGTCGCCGCCCACTTCCTCCGCCTGCTGGCGGCGGCGGCGCTCGGGGTCGGAGAGTGAGAGCGCGGCAGCGAGGGCGGCAACGGAAGATGCAGCAGCGAGGGCGACGGGGGCGTCGAGTGTGGGAAGGATATCCGCAGACGGCGGTAGAGCGAACGTGCGGGTGGCGGTGGGCAGGAGGCGAGGCGTCGGTGACAGAAGGTGGTGGTGGCGTCGGCGTGAATCGGCGGCACTAGCCGTGACGGTGGCGGGGAAGAAGGCGGCCGCGAACGCCATTGCGCACGTCTCGAGCTCGAGCCTCCTCTTTTCTTAAAATTGTTTATGGGCTTTGCTTACTTGGACAGTTTCTCGATCCCTCAAGGAGGAGACGAGAAGATTTCCGATAAGGCTTATGGATTGCACTTTATCTTTGTTATTTTCAAACCTTTAAAACAAATTATGCTATTCGTCTATTAGCGTGGACCCACACTCACCTACAGGCCGGGTATGGAAGCAGGTAACGGAAGGTGTTTGTTAATTTTTTTAAGTTAAAAAAAATAATTTTATTATATACTAGTATAATAGTTTTCACATTAAAATTTAAGCTTGTTTTGGTAAGTTAATTACTTAACTTTACACTACATTTCAACGAGGGATGGAAAAGTGAGAGGAAAAAAATATAGGGTAGGAAAGAAAAATGAAAGGATTAAAAAATAATTTTATTTCCTTTCTTGTATGTTTTAGTATAAGGAAAGAAAATAGAAATAATTATATTTTTAAGTTAGCTTCGCCTCTATTTCTAAGATGGAGGCGGCTGTAAGGGGGGCAGCACTACAGAGGGGCAGTTGGAAGAGGGAAGGGAGGCGACTAGAAGCAAAACGGGAGGCGGTTGAGAGCGCAAGGGAGGCGACGTGCGACGGAGGCAGGAAGAGCAAAAGGAGGAGGCTAGAAGAGGGTAGGGAGGCAACGGCAACAACTACCGGAAGCGGGAAGGGAGGCGACTGGAAGATGAAACAAGCATTGGAAAGTTGAGAGGCAACGTGTGTGGAACGTCCGTCCAGTTTTCTCCCTCATTTGGGGAGAAAATTTTGAAGAGAAAATTTTAGAAGTTATCCCTCTATTTTTTTTTTCTTCTCTCTATTGAAACAGCAGAAAAAGTATGTTTCTATTATTTTCTTCCTATTTTCTCTTCATTGAAATATAGTGTTAGTGTTTTTTTTATTCCTCAAGCTAACAGATATTGGAGTTACTCTGGAAAAAAAAAGTCAAAACATTTTCATTACAATCTTTTGGTCAACGAGGGTAGGATTGAACAAATATCATAGTCTGCATCTTCCGGTGCATTCCGGAGCGGAGGAAAAGGCCCAATTTTCTCCTCGCAGATTATTATTTCCTTTCCATTGTTTTTTCCAGCTGAAAAAAATCATAATATTATAGAAACACCATTTTTTAAATAATGACAAAAAAACTTGTGCCATATTAATTCAATAATAGCTTAAATTATACCAAATAAATCCATTTTACTTTAGCATAAATTTGACATTTTATAACGATAATATTTAATAACTTTTAGATTGAGTGTGTCTATTATTTAAGCTAATTATCTATAGAGTTAATTAAAATAAAATTCATTTTTATATTTACAATACAATTTCTTTTTCTTCTTTATTGAAATTCAAACACAATATAAAAATTTTACTCACGTATAATAAAATTTATCTTCTTGAGTCTGGTCGTCCTCGATAAACTAGTGAATTGCCGAGAGACTATAGGCGAAGAAGAGAACAAAAATAACACGTTTTAAATCCATAGATTTGTTTAGAAAATAATTGTTTTTAGGTTATTGAAATTGTATTCTTATTTATATTAAATTATTTTAAAAAAACGTAAATTAAGACATTATGGGAATAACATTTATGCTCTAGAAGTTATCTATTCAAATTAAGAACTGTTTTATTAAAAAGAAAACTTAACTCCACATATTAAAGGGTTAAGTAGCCTATAATTTTTTTATAACTCCATTCCATTTAATGGAGAGATTAGAGACAAATAGTATTAATAGTAAATTGAACGAGTGTTTGTTGGGTCAGGCTTCATGATGGGCTGTTTTCTTGCATGTTATATAATCATGGGAGTTACTTGTTGGGCTTGGGCTTCACTCTAAGCCCTAGGTAAGCATTGAAATGTAATTTATGAGGTTTACCATTTTTTTTTAAGAAAATGAGAATAACATTAAATTAAGAATATGATCTTTCAATTCCCACAATTCCATATGGTTTTCTAAATCTTTTAGTGTAACATAGCTTATTAAAGAGATAATATGATATTTTTTTTTGTAAATCTCAATAAATAAATAGATGGAATGTGTTATAGATTTTCCTTCCTTATATTTACTTGGAAGGAAAGAAAGCTTGAATGATTGATATATACACCATAATTTTTTTTTCACTCATATTACATATATACTATTAAAATAATAAAATTATAAAATATCAAATATTAAATATAAGCAACGACAGCGAGGACAAGCAACAGCGGCAAGAACAAGTAATGACAGCTAGCTCGAACAGTGACAATAAGAACGAGTAGTAGAGGAAACTCATAGTGAGCGAGGACGAGCAACGGTGCAGTGAAAAACGAGATGTGAAGTTAGTAAAGTTAAACCATAGTTTTAACTTTCCGCCTGATTCGGGCAAAAAGCAAATGGAGAGATTAATACCTAAATTTTTTCCTTACTTTTCTTCCTAAACTATCCATTCGCTCAAATAAATAAGTCTATACTCTTTTCCTTTTAACTTTCTTTTTTTTCTTTCTAACTTTTCCTCCGTGTAAACAAGCCCTTAATAATGAAGATGAGAATTTTGACTCGAAGACGTTATTATCAATAAATAAGATTCGAACTAACTTACATCAAATATATTTTTGAATTACAAATGAGATAAAATTATTCTTTTTGAATTACGAAACAATATAATTTTATTTGATTAGCTAATTATCTTAGATTGATTATTTTTTCCACCTAAATTAACTTTGTTTTGATCAATTCAATTACAGGAGTCAATTTAGTATTTTGTACAATCTAGTTTTCAATTGAATCTAATCGATGGGACCAATTCACTAATTGAATAATTAATAAGTATAATTTTTTTTATTATTAAGAATGACCAGACATTGGACCCAAGATAGGTTGATGCATCTTGTCACGCTCAAGCCCGACAATAATGCCAAAATTAGTTAAATCCAACATGTTCCTTGACAAAACGAAATTAAAGTACAAATAGTACGTTTGATGGGCTTTGTGATGTTGGAACACATTAATTAACTCGCACCGCGTCACACGAAAACATTAATTCCCCGTTGAAAATGTATGCCCACATAGGAGTTAATCATAAATTAGTCGTGTCAATATAACTCATGATCCATTTAAATTACTGTAAAACTTAACTACATAAATCATAATTTTTTTTTATAATTACTAAACTATAAGATGTGGTAAAAATTTTAGATATTAAAAACAAAGTCTTAGAATTGAGTTCGCCTTTATTACTTTATCTACGTAAAAAACTAAAAGACTCGAGATTTGAAGTGATTATATAATATTATTTTTTTAAAAAAAAAATAACAATTCACTTACACATTTGACAAGAATAAACAATATCTATCTATAAATTTGGAAGAAAAAAAACTCAACCGTTCTATCTAAATATAATATTAATACTTAAATATAAAAAGTACCATTGGTTTCTAATTAATTAATTCTTGAGAAAGTTTGATCAACTTATCTAACCAAGAACTTGGGGTATTGAAGGATGATGTGGTTACATATGTTTAATTAATTACATATATAACGTGATAATAAATAAAGAGGAGGTAATTAATATTTGTACTTTTAGGACCAGTATTTGAGATAATTTTTTTAGACATGATCACCGCCTAGGAAACTAGATATCGCACCCTAGATTAGGGTAACAGATTTTTAATATTTATACACGTGAGTCAACGCCTGACTTGAGTCAGAACATGCCCACGTAGGGGCACCACGGTCTTAACTGCAAAATTAGGTGCGACTGGTGGGGATGGTTCCCCCGAATCAACCCCGAGCCTGACCAAGGACTCAACGAGGATCTCTGTCGTCCCAACACGATTCTGATCAACGTTCACGATTCACCGAGAACTGGTGTCACTGAGTCAAACCGGGTTCACTCGATCCCAACATGGACCCACCTGTAATCGACCGAGTTGAACAGGGTCCAGAACAGTTTCCGAGCATGCTCACGTGCCGGAGAGAAAACAGAGGGGAGTAGCCAAACGTCCCACGTCGGGGAGACGAACTCACCCACTCGTCCACTGCCTATGCTGGAAATCGGCGTTCGCATACGGTTGTCCACACGGCATCGCACGCTGGTGATGGAGAGGACCCAGCCGGGGTTTCATTCGCACGCCAATGAGGAGGAAAGCCCAGCCGGGGAAGCACCGCGTAGAGCCACACACGCGTACACATTGGTAGTGGGTAGGCGGACGGTCCAAGCATGCCTCGCGTGCGTCTACCAGCAGGCCAAAGGGTTGGCCGTCCACCCCTCACGCACAAGTGAGTACGAGGATAGGAGAGGAGGTAGGCAGGGAAGAAAATGTGCCGGTGAGTTTTCATTTCAAAAGTTGCTACCCGCGTGATGAGGACGACGTCCTCGTTTTCTTCTCTACGAAGCTGACCCAGGCCTTGCACGCAAGCCGAGGCAAGCCCCATCGCGTCAGCACTCGAATGTGCTTGACGAATCACGCACAAATCATCCATTGGATGATTTCGGATCCGGGCAAAGCCCGATCCGACTCCTCACCTGCCAACTCATAGGGCTTAGACGGAAGCTACCGCAAGTGCACGGTCTATCGCGTAATAAAAAGATCGAACCCACAGGGATTAGGGTCAAGTACTAACAAATCAGTCAATCGAGAGCTAGGTTGATAATTAATGAGAGAATTGTCTAATGTCCTAGAGCAAGTAATTAAACTAAGGCAGATTAAGAACAAGCAGTGCAGAGAGCAAAGCAAACAGGGTTTTGAGATTATGAGAGAGATTCGGGGTTTTAGGTTTAACCACACTGAAGCATGCATAAATATTAGGGTTTGACAATTTAAATAAAGTTTTATCTAAGTTCTCAAGGTAACCTTTCCTAGGGTACAGACGTGTTCCCTCTCAGGACACGGTTCGGTATCCGTCTTAACCCAGATCTCCTACTCTCGTGGCTTACCAGGGTTAATACGGATCCATTGGGTTCTATGAAAGATTAGGGTTCCTCGGGTGATTTCGAGTGCTCTCGCAACACGAAATCACCGGTCCAGTCTAGGGGTTCTGATGGTCAAGGTTCACCTCTCAGTCCTTCCCTCGACATCTAAAGCATGCATACATATGACCAGTATGTAAACAAGAATTAAAACATCCTAAAACATGAATAAGAACAAAGATAAATAGAGAAATATATGTGTCAAATCATAACATTCAACATTCATACAATGGGCTACGCCCAAACCCCGAAAAGTAGGTTTACGCTAGTGTATACATCGTGAAATACATCAAATCTCTCAAGAAGATGATATCAAACCAAGGGATAAGGTAGATCTCGATTGGAAGAAGGCTCGGCGTGAAGATCTTCGTCGGAACGACGAAGAAATCTTGCCGGAACAGTGTTGTCGCCCCGAAATCGCCCCAAAACCCTAAGCTGTCGCCGTTTTTCCTCGTTCTCTCTCGTCGCTTGACCAAATCCGATGATTTCGGTCCCAAAACGTTCATGGCTAAGTTGGGAAGGTGCTTCCCAAATTTTGTCCAATTCCCAGCCCAGAATAGAAAGTTACAGGCAAAATACCGGATGCCTGTCATGCTGTGCGTAACGATACACGGCTGTGCATGGGTGCACGGTCATGCCCATGTACGGCTCGGTTAAGTGAATTCTAGCGATTTATGATGCACGGTCGTGCATGGATGCACATCCATGGCTGTGTATGATGTAGAGGACTCCGATTGAGCTGAAAATTGGCGTATAGCTCCATCTCATCATGGGAAATCGTCTCATACTTTCAGATTCTCCAAATTTCATTGATTTTGAGGCCAAAAACCTACATTTCATTAAAACAGAGGAAAAGTGAAAGTTCTGAAGAATATGAAGCATTTAAATAAATAAATGAGATGAAACATGTATTTTGCTCTAAAATAATAATAAAATTAGATGCCGAAATATTATATTTTTACATGTCATCAAATACATCGGACTTAAAGTTTTACTTGTCCTCAAGCAATTGAATTGTCTAGAATACAATGATGACATGGAATAAGGAATCTCAAAGTAGCTTAAGTAGGTCTAATGAGGTTAATGGTTAAACACAACAATTCTTCAGGTTATAAAGCAGTATGGAAAGCAAATTAAACTAATTATCTTGAATACAATCTATAGAATATACAAAGTTACATAACCAAAAACCTCTACGATGCATTTCACGCACATGATATGATTGATCAAGCTTTCAAAAAGCATAACACTGTGTACTAAGTCATGAGAGAATAGCATCAGTACCACATAGTCCCTATGTGGTGCCTTTTTTTTATTTTATTTTTTATTTTTTTTTGTATTTTTAAAGAAATACAGTACCAAGTGCCAAGCTTTGCTTCGGTACCACTTCGATGCCACTGTCATTATTGAAAATCATGGGGTTAGTGCCAAGTATGATGAACTTAGGTACCACTATCCCTTTTGCT
>CM050445.1:503075-558241 GCA_027562315.1 Costus pulverulentus
GGAACCTGAGGCAAAGTAAAATTGACCCTTAAAATAGTTGCTTTTGATATGCACTACACGGCATGCCAAAAAATTTAGTGGAAGTTTATTTATAGTGTTTGATGTTTCATGCCACGGAGGGCAAAAATCTGCAAAAATCTCTGTTGGAAACAAATATCTTTTGTTGAACTGATACTGTTTGTTTATTGTTGGAATATGTAACACTCAAGCCTAATAATCTTTAGAGAATACAAAAGGTAAATATTTTGTAGAAATATGTATATTTGGGATGACAACGTACCGCAAAGAGAGACATGATTAGAGGTTCCGAAAGCTAAGCTAACCATCTTATTCGCAAGCTAAAAATAGTTAGAAACACACAATCTACTCAAAACATGTGAAAATGTTTGTGGTAGAGGTGCTAGAATTTTTCTGCAGTTCTTCACAGAATGCTCTCAGTTTTCACCCTACTTTTTCAGTACAACATCTAGCACACATTTCTTACAGTAGAACCGTTGGGAAGCTATGCAACACTTGGCTTATCTGAGAAACCCATGTAGAAGTTAACTAAAGTAAATAAACTAATACTAGTTTCCTTTTTTTTTAAAAATAAAACAGCTATATTAATAATCAATCGTTTACATCACAAAACAGTAGCTGTTTGAGCTCATCTGGCCAGCTATCTACTCAGACTTTTGAAACCAAGTTGTTTCTAGCATATAGTGCTAGCCAATTTGCAACAGAGTTACAACTCCTGCTAACATGAATGCATAGGATCTCTCCTCCATTACTTAGGAATTTAATTTCATCTAGAAGAGCACGGACCTCAACTAGAGGGTAGCTGTGAGCATCATTTATGGCCTGTATCGCCTCTAAACAATCCGATTCGATTATTATTTTCTTTCCTTGCCCAAGAAGATTGCAACGAAGGTATCCAAGCGCAGATTTAATTGCCATAAGTTCCGTGTACAATGGTGAGGGACTTATGAGGAATGTGGCTGCTGCCGTCAATGCTCTTCCATTTTCATCCCTTACAATGTATCCCATCCCAGCTTCTTTAGTCCGATTGATCCAAGCGCCATTTGTATTAACTTTCAATTAACTAGCTTCCGGCCTTTTCCACTTCATGGTCCTCAAGCGTTGATCTTTTTCACCTCCCATTTCCTTTGTTAATTCTTGAAACATTAACTTCCATTCCGAGAGAGCTTCTCTACTTGTCTTAGTTGAATTTGCCATAACCCCCTTGAAAGCTACTTCGTTCCTCATTTTCCAAATCTGCCAAAATGTAGTAAGAGTTAGTGATTGAATTTGAAGAGTTTCATCCATACCTTTAGCTATCCAGTTCTCCTGTCGCCGTGAATCCATACTTAAGTTCCATGTTGTGAGCTGTACCAAGTGCTGATTCCAGACCTGCATAGAAAAAGAGCAATTGTGGAATAAATGATCCACTGTCTCTTTCTCCTGTCTCTTTCTCCTCCTTACATAGGAGACAAGTGGAATCATTCCTTAACCCCATTTTCCTTAATATGTGAAAGGTGGGTAATCTCTTGTGCAAGAGCTTGCAACCAAAAATTTTGATACCATTTGACACCGGAAGCTTCCAAAGAGTTTTCCATTTCTCCTTTTCAACACCTTCACCCCAAGTGTTCATCAAAATAAAATTATATATGGATTTATTGAGAGGTAGCCCATTAGAGCCATCAGTCCAGATCCAAGTATCCTTTTTGTCCTTGTCAATACTTAGCCTGTAAATGGAATTACTTATATCTTCACTTGCCCAAGCATTAATGGTATCTTTGTTCCACTCAGCCCTGAGCATAATATCAGCCACCTTGGTGCCAATGTTTTTAGAATTATCAATGAAGGTAGGCTTGTGATCAATGGGAAGATCTAAGCACCAAGGTTGGCTAATTATATTGGTATCCTCACCATTTCCAATTTTCTTAATAATTTGAGGTCTGATATGGTTCAGGTCCTGCAGGAGGCTCTTCCAAGCTTGGCTAGATCTCTTATACTTTTTAGGATTCTAAGGATCCAGATCTCCATATTTAGCTCTACACACCTTCACCCAAAGTTTATCTTTAGAGTTGAGATAATCTAGAATTCTTTTACAATTGATAGCCGGTCTAAGGGTGGTGAGATCTTTAATATGAATGCCCCCCTGATTACGCGGCCTTATAAGGGTATTCCAATTCACAAGATGCATACCTATGCCCCTTTCACCTTTAGACCAGATGAAGCCTCTTATCTTAGCATTAAGTTTTTCAAGGTGAGTATTGGTAAGTCCATTGACAATCATGTTATGAATAGGAATGGCAGACAAGACACTTTTGGCCAGCGTGATTCTACCTGCTTGTGAGAGGAACCTTCCTTGCCAAGATTGGAGTCTTTCATGAATTTTCTCCTCACAAACATGATAGGTTTGTTTCAAGCTAGTCTTGGGGTCAATACAAGCACCTAGGTAAGTGAAGGGATAAGAACCCTGCTCAAAACCTAGGAGATTAACAATTCTTCTTTTAGTACTATCAGTACAATGTTTGGGAAAATAAATTCTAGTTTTCTCTTTACTAACTTGCTGACTAGTAATGAGCTCATACGTATGAAGGATTTTAGCAAGATTAGTGTAAGTTTTCTTATTAGCACGAACACTTATAATGATGTCATCAGCATACATGAGATGCGAGATCATACATTTACCTCTTATATTGAAGGGGGTAATTTTGTTTTCCGCAACAGCATTCTGCATGAGGCAGCTCAAAATATTTGTATGATGACATAAATATATGGGGACAAGGGATCTCCTTGGCAGATTCCCTTATTCCCCTTAAACATAGTAGAATTGACTCCCTCAATATAGCAGCTATAAATAGGTGAGTGCACACAAGCTTCAATCCATTTAATGAAAGTATTAGGAAAGTTTTGAAGCTCCATAGCAAGTCTTATAGCCCCCCTCTTGATAGTGTCAAAAACTTTCTTAAGATCAATCTTGATAAGAATTATGGGATTTTTGGTTTGAGAGTGATGAAGACTATGAACCAACTCTTGGACAATACGAATATTTTCATGAATAGATCTGTCCTTGACAAAGGCAGATTGTTCAGTACTAACAATATTAGGGAGATGCACTTTCAATCTGTTGGCTAAGGATTTAGCAATGATTTTGTAATTGACATTACAAAGTGCAATTGGTCTATAATCATTGATGATTTGAGGGTTAGGTTTCTTAGGAATAAAGATGAGTTGGGTGCGAGCCCAAGAGTTCGGTATAGTGTAATGCTCATGAAAATGGGCTATAAGAAGCAAGAAATCTTTATTAACGATTTCCCAGTTGTGAATGTAGAACTCAGCCGTAAAACCATCAGGTCCAGGGCTCTTCCCACGTTTAAGACTTTTGGCCACCTCCCTGATTGCTTGATCTTGGAAAGGAGCACGCAAGTTGTTATGGGAGCAGTTCTCAAGCTTACACATGTATTTGGACAAAATAGCTTTTGTATGCTTAGAAATAACAGGCTCAGAGTTATCATCGGTCCATAGATTAAAATAAGATTTACTAAAAGCCTCTCTTATGAGATGAGGATCAGTGACGATAGAAGTATCAGGGAGTCTAATATATCTAATTTGGTTGACTCTTTGTCTAATAGTGACCCATCTGTGGTAAAATTTGTTGTTAACATCTCCTCTATTTATCCAATTACATTTAGCAAGAGTGTGCTATTTTATGTTGATGTGTCTAGCCAAGGCTTTAGCTTTATTAGTGAGGCAATTAAGATTCACCTCCTCCTCTCTAGTGAGCATCCGACTAGCCTCGAGGAGATATAACTCATTTAATTTCATCTGAGTTTTCTCAAGAATTATTTTAGGTTTACTAAGGTTGCATTTGTTCCATCTTAAAAGTTTGGACTTGATAGCACTCAGTCTATTATGGAAAGTAGGATCCAAACCGTGATAATGAGACCACTCTTCCTTAATGATGTTTAGAGGTTCCTCATGATAGTTCCATATCTCATGGTATCTAAAGGGTCTCGGCTTACGTTTGCCGAAGGAGGAAATGGTAATAAGAAGAGGGCTATGGTTAGAGCACCCCCTGGGGATGTGTCTAACCCTAGTTTCACCATATAATTTAATCCAGCTAGCGTTGGCAACAGCCTTGTCCAACCTGCTTAAGATTTTTCTATTCCCTTTTTGGTTGTTAGACCAAGTGAAGGGACTTCCCTCGTAGCCTAAGTCCAATAAACCATGAGTATTGAGAAAATTATTAAAGGTGATGATGGACTTATTGAGGGTAAAAGGCACACCTCCTCTTTTTTCAGAGCTATTAGAAATGCAGTTAAAATCCCCACAGGCTAACCAGGGGGTATCTACGAAATCAGTATTAATAAAATTCTCCCACATTCTATTTCTAACATTATTTTTGTGACTAGCATAGAATATGGTGAGGAGCCAAGGATCATACCTCTCGTGTTCGACAATAAGGCTAATGAATTGTTCTGTGCTGGCTACCTCCGTCATATTAAGCATGTCAAGATTCCAGCCCACAAAAATACCACCAGATGCTCCTTTAGCGGAAGAGGCAGCAAATCTCCAATTCTTACCCAGCATCCTTGCAAAGTCCCTCGTTTCTTGTTGATTGAGGTGAGTTTCTTGAAGTGCTATGAAGCTTAGATTATGATGTCTTCTCCAAATGGCTATCATATCTTTAGCCTGGTATCGTCCCACTCCCCTACAGTTCCATGAAAGATCGATCATTAAAACAAGGAGAAATTTACTTGTGTGGAGATAACCCATACTAGGCTTGCCGCAAGGTGTTCTGTACTCTAGCCCTTTTAGTTTTGAAGAGCGAAAGCTCAAGGAGGTTGAGGGTGAGGATACCACAATGGCTCTAAGATCTTCATATCTTCCCCCAAATATTCCGCTAAAGCCTAGTACTGTTTCAGCAATGAGTTTATCTTTATCCAACAGGGTTAAGGCCGTAGAGGGTATCTCTTGCTTCCTCTCATTTCCTCTGCATTCTCCATGTCGCACTATTGCTAGTTGATTAGAGTTTTCTGGCTCCATCTCTTCATCAGATTCTTCCACATGTTTAACTTCTCTATTATTTTCACTATTTTGGTTTCTCTTGGCCCAATCCGCCAGCGTTTGATTATCTTCATGGTCCAAATCGGATGGCCGATCAGGCCTTTGATCCATGAAGTCCGTCTTTCCAAGGCAATGCTGGCTCTCTTCAGTGGTCACTTCCTCATCTGCCCCCTGTCCTAAATCCATCATTTCCGTCAGATCTGGATCAGAGACTGGAATGACTTTACTCTACATTTATTGCCACTTATATTTCTCTTTTCTGAGAAAGTGCTTTGGAACTTTCTTGTACCAATTTGTCCGTTACTCGTCTTGTGACCTGTTTGCTTCATATTTTGGATTATTGGATTCTTTTCCGCAGGTTGAACATCCGCTACAGGTTTACCTTCTTCGTTCCTGGATGCGGGTTCTAGACATGTGAGATCCGCATCCAAAAGCTCACTTTGGGGTCTCTGCCTTCCTCCTCTTCGTCTCTGGTTCACAACCTTGATCCAAAGATTGGTTTCCGGCTTGGCAAGATCCGGCGTACGAATAGCAGCTTCCTCACCAACCTCCTTCCCGGCCTTATCTCCATTCTCTGTGTAAACTGCCTTTTCCATAATCTCATTTAGGCAATCTTGTATTTTGTGGCCTACACAGCCGCATCTCTCACAAAATGTTGGAAGGTTCTCATAAGCAAAGACCTGGAAGAATCCTCTCCCTTCTGGTCCAATCCAAACGCCCTCCCTCAGTGGTTGTTGCATGTCCACTTCGACACAAACACGTATATATTTCCCTCTGTTGGATGTTGATATTCTTTCATCATATCTCAGTGGCTTACCAATTTTTGAAGCAATATCATTAAACAGATCTTCATCCCAGTATTCCAATGGTAATCCTGGCAATCTTACCCATATTGGTACAGTTTTAATCTTTGAAGCAAAGGTTGAAAGTCAGGCACCCACGGTTGGAGGTTCAGAAGTTCACCTAGGATCGACCAAGGGCCACCTGTAAGAATCGCAGTTGCCTCCTCCATCGAGGTGAATCTGAACAGGTAGTAACCATTCTCTAGGTCCACCACCGCGCTTAGTGAGCTTGGTCTCCAGATTCTCATTACCGCCGCTCTCACAATCTCTATGGGAGGGGTCTTTGTTAGGAACTTTCCTAGTAGGCAGGATTTCCACTTCTCTCTCGCCAAGTCTAGCCTTTCCTCCGAAAAGATGATTCGGTCAGGATACTTCGCAGCGATGTTATTCAAGATCTCTTCGGATTTCTGTGAGCCTTTAGAAGGACCTCCAATGTTATTTCGAAAGAGAGCATTCCAAGCCTTCTTCTCCGGCATCGGTGCTTTCTTCTCCGGCATCGGTGCTTTGATTTGGCGTGTTTCCATATTTCTAGAACGAGTAGATGCAATTTCCTTAGGTGGATCAGGTGGTTTTAACCTTGGCGGAGGTTTAGAGGGTTGCCGGTGGCCATCGTTGGGGTCTCTAGTGCTTCGGGAGTCAGAGCGGTTCGCCATCGTTGCCAATTTTTTTGTAGACCGATTTTTAATACTGAAAGTTTATGTAACAAACAATACTAGTTTCTTTAACATGCACAAAAGTCTACAGGTAATGCAACTCTCAACATTCTCCCCCTTAATGTGCTGCAGTTGAACTCCAAGTGCTACTCTCATCTTCTCAGGTAAAGATAGCTCATTTGACCTGCAAAATTTCAGCTTCACAACACCTTTAATTGCATCACGAATGATGTGATGCTTGATTGAGATGTGCTTTGTACTGATACATAGGATTCTTTGCCATAGCTATTACTGATCTGCTGTCACAATATATCACGGTAGCTTCATCTTGTTTCTCTCCAATATCTTCAAGAATTCTCTTTAACCACATTGCTTGTTGAGTTACTGCAACATATTCAGATTCAACAGAAGACAATGCAACAGAATGTTGCTTCTTTGAAGACCAAGAAAACAATCCTGAACCAAGAGTAAAACCATAGCCTGAAGTGTACCTCATGTCATTAA
Organism: Costus pulverulentus; assembly: GCA_027562315.1. Lineage (NCBI taxonomy): Eukaryota > Viridiplantae > Streptophyta > Magnoliopsida > Zingiberales > Costaceae > Costus > Costus pulverulentus. Next base: position 510,130 of record CM050445.1, read on the forward strand.
CACAAACAGCCCTGTTACACAAAATCTAATTTTGCTTAACAGCCACTTCCATATCTAATGTGATATCCTAAAGTGTTTCGAATATACTTCAAGGCCCTTTTAGCAGCTCCTTTGTGAATGTGATGGATTCTTTGAGAATCATGATAATAAACTAGTAACAAACATGATATCGAGTCTTGTAACATCCATCTGGGCATATTTCTTTTGACAAATGAAGACACCATCTCCATTTTGATAAACTTTTATGCCAAGAAAATGATGTAACATCCCCATATCATTCATTTCATATCACTTGGTCATTTCATTTTTAAACTTTTCAATCATTTTCTGGGCATTTTCAATAAACACCAAATCATCAACATAAAGAGCAACAATGAGAATGTTGAACTCACCTTTAGGCTCACTTTTGCTTCTTTGGAATTCTTGCCTCCTGAGATACTTGGTCAATTTAGCTACACTAAGCTCTTGGGGCCAAAGCCTTTGTCAATCGATACACCTTATCTTCATGCCCTTTAATCACACCCTTCAACCACAAAACCTTTGGGTTGTTCTTCATGCACTTCCTCTATTAATTCACCATTTAAGAATGCTGATTTAAAATCAAGTTGGTATAAAAACCAACCTTTATGGGCTACCAAGGCAATGAGTGCTCTAACCATATTCAATTGGAGCAAGTCTCATCAAAATCTATGTCGGGTTGTTGTGAATACCCCTTTGTTATCAACCTTGCTTTGTTTTGATGGATTGATCCAATAGGTTGAGCTTCACTTTATAAATCCATTTGACTTTAATAACTTCTCTATCTTTAGGTATCTCCACAAGCTCCTATGTCTCATTTTTCTCTATAATAACAATCTCCTCTTGCATAGCTTTCTTCCAAACTTCTTTCTTCATTGCTTCTTCAAAATCTTTTGGTTCTACAACACAATAATTGCAGCTTGCACTAACATCACTTAAAACTTTTGTACCTTTTAGGAGCTTCTTCATTACTTTCATCATCATCATGGGCTGATATCTTCTCTAAATTAGTAATAGAAGAAGAATTAACATCAACTATGTTCTCATAATATCAATTAGTATTTTCATCAAATATCAATAATTATCTTGGTGGATTCCAAATTGAATAATCTGTAGCCTTTTGATATGGAGCTATCGCCAATAAATGAATATTTCTGATCTCACCAAGCTTGTGCCTTTTCTCATTTATAATTTGAACATAAGCCATACACCCAATTACTCTCAAGTGATTCACTAGTGGTTTTCTTCCACTCCAAACTTCAAATGGTGTCATATACCATACAACCTTTGTTGGATATCTGTGCATTAAATATGCTGTAGTTACAGCCCAAAAAATCTTTGGCAAGAAAAACTCTTTGGCAACTTCTTATCAAGTAACGATTTGGTTCTTTCTTTCATAAACTCCATGTTGGTGTGAATATACCCAACCGGAAGCTGCCTTTCCACACCTTCATCTTTACAAAATGTCTTTCCACACCTTCATCTTTACAAAATCTTTAAAATTCTCTGAGCTTTTTTTCTTTATCACTTCTCAATATTTTGATGTTGTATCTATTTTGATTTTCAACAAGGCATTTGAGCTTTTTGAAAATTGAGAACACTTTTGATTTGTCTCATGAAATAAACCCATATGATTCTTGTATAATCATCAATAAACAAAATGAAATACTTGTTTCCTAAATGAGAAATAGTGGACAAAGGCATGCAAACATCATACACCAACTCCAACTTCTCCTTTGCTCTCCATGCAACTCCCTTGGGGAAGGATTGTATGTAATGTTTCCCGAGAGCACATACCTGCTTCATTCTTGTCATGAATATAAGGAAGCCCTTGTACCATTCTGTTTCGATAAATTAATTTGAGTCCTCCAAAGTTGATGAAGTAATTTGAGTCCTCCAAAATTTAAGTGACAGCTAAGTCTTTTGTGCTGAGGCCAAGAAACATCTTCTTCACTCACCTTCATTGCTTTATGATACTTGAATTCAAGTGACGACCTTTGCCCATAAGATTTCAAGGAACTAATCAGCCCTTGCACACCCAAAGTTAACATATCTTTAGTTTCTTCAATAGCAATGATGGAATCAAACTTTTCAGGAACATTAATCAAAATCTTTTCTACAATTCTCTTATCACAAAATTCTTCACTATAGTTTTTCATCTCATTCATTACCAGTGAAAAACTCATCAATTTCTCATTTTCTTTCATTTTTAGATTCTCAAAATCCCTTTTCAAAGATTGAAGTTTAGCCCTTACCCTTTATATCTCCTCGATACTCTTTTGGAAGTGCCTCCTTTGCTTTTGTTGCTCTCATTATTGAGGGAAAGATCACAACAAAAAAAATCCCCTTTTGAATCATCCAAAGAACAGCTACATCAATAGTTTTCTTTTCTTTCAACGCTCTCACTTAAGCTATTTTTATATTAATATCAACATCAAGCTTTTATACCCTGTTTCAATCATATATAACACTTGAAGTGATCGAAATAAGGTCTTTATCTTCACACTCTAAAAATCATACTTTTCTCCTTGGAAGAGAGGACCTTTGCTTATGATGTTGTTACTTGCCATCTTGTGCTCTTCTCTTCACTTTCTTACTTCACTTTGATGCTCTCTGAACTTGGTGGTAGAGGTGCTGGATTTTTTCTGCAGCAGAATACACAATTCTTCACATAATGTTCTCAGGTTTCTCTTTTTTCACACTACTTTTTCAGTTCAGCAACGGGCACACATTTCTTAAGCAGCAGAAAGCACTGTACTTGGCTTCTCTGGGAAGCCACATGAAACTTAACCCAAGTAAATAAACTAATACTAGTTTAACATACTAGCACAAAAGTCTACAACAAATGAGTAAACAAATCTTTTGTGAACAAACTATTGAAGGCAATCTTTTGTAGACGATATATGCAGGTCCATTATGATATCTTTTTAATTGAATGAAATTTGAGAAATAAAAGACGTGGCAACTTTAGAAGAGGAAAATTATTGTTTTAGCTTTTTCATGGTGATCTTTTGGTGTAAATTTAGTAACGTGAAATCAACATTAAATACCACAGGAAGAAAGGCACAGCATGACGGCTAACGTGCTGCAACTCTTCGGAGTTTTGAACTTGATTAACTACGTTCTAAACTAGTTGTTTTTTGCAGCTCACGATCAACATGAAGCTGAAGTTGAAACAAAATTTACCCCATTTACTGGTCACGGAAGAAGGCTGGATGGAAAGCCTGCGAAGGAGAACACTCCCAATGTTGGGTCCTCCGGGAATGCTAACAAGTCGGCAATGATCACAAAGCAAGTACCAGCCTCCACTTCAGAGGGCAGCAGTTCCCGTCAAGCCAAGGGGAAGCTTGTTTTTGGTTCAAATGCAAACCGTACTCCAAAAGAAACAGAAAAGGTGCTTGTTGATATTGTTATCAAAACTTATTTGATTTTGCTTGTCGAATTTGGTACCTTCTGGAGCATCGCACTATCCATGTTAAGTGAGATGCTACAATATAATATTATTCGCGAGGAGTTTTATTATTTTTCATGGAGGTAATGAAATATTTGGCTTGACCTATATATTTCTTTTGTTTCTTCTGTAGGTTGCATCCAAAGAAGCAAAAGAACCCGCAAAGAATGAAGAACCGAAGTTTCAGGCGTTCACGGGGAAGAAATATTCTTTGAAGGGTTAATCTAGCAACTGCTTGGCGTAATTTCTTTGTATTAAACTTTTATGCACTTGATAAAATATATCGCTGTAAAGCTTCATAATTTATGTTTTTACTTCCATATGCTATATTAATGATGCTATGCCTATGCTGTTTAATGGATTACTTGAATTCTTGATTTTATTAGTTGTAATTTCACAGCTTTCTGCCGAAACAGCTCATTTCTTTACCTGTATCACCAACTAATTTCCGCTCCTTCTAGCCACGCAATTTTTACGACTCTTCTCTCTAAAATGAATTCACGTGGTTTCCCACTGCCAATAACTTCTGTGAAAGAAAGTTTTGTTCCTGAAAGTTAAAAGAACATTTCAGATTGTTAAAGCTCTCTGGAGGTGTTACAATGTTAGCATAAACGCGATTTGTTTTCTGACCGATTGTTCTTTAAGAATCTTTATGCTAGCCTTCTGAATTTTAAACTTATTTTTTCCCCAAAATCCACTTTGTTTTCTATGAAATATCATATTGAATATGGATTATGAGCTCGGGTATAATTTGTTCCTAAATTCATCCAGATGTATGAGCATAACATGGTGATTCTATGCAGGTTAAGTAGAGAAAAAATTCTGGCAGCAGCGCTCAGGACAAGTTATGATGTCTTTCTTGGGTGTACTTTTGCTTTAGTTCGTTCTTTGGCTCTGAGATTGTTGTAGCTTCAATTTCATTTACTGTCATTGAAGAAAATCAATTTTTTTACTCCCCCTTCATCATATTTATGGCCTTCGTGCGCTTTATTTACGTCCATGTGTGGAGTCGGATACGGGTGGGTTGGGTGCGGTTACACGATCCATTTTCTGGTTTATAAAATTGAATAAAAGTTTTGTGATGTCTGATCTAGGGCAGTAAAAACAACCCCGCTGTAGTAAAACATCATATAAAAGCCGGAAAATATTTTTTTATGACATTTATATGCCTTAGTGCAGATCATCTCTCGTTCCAGTGGTCCGAATAAAGATTTATATACTTATTGAAATTTTTCTTGCCACAGAGTTCTTAGAAATTGAAACCAAAAATTTTACCTTGGATCGCTTCGTTCAACAGGAAGTTAATAAACGATAAAAGCACATAGAAAAGTTTCTTTCGTACCCTTTTCTCCAGCAAACTCTGTTTCTCATAAAAAAAAAGAATACAAGAAAAGGGAGGGAAGTTGTCCTTCTCAGTCATATTATTGTCATGTCCATTTCGAACTGCTAACTTAATTTTGTAGTTTGATTTTTTTACTCTTGCATTGAAAAGAATTTATTTTTTAAAAAAATCTTCGAAGTTATTTTATACATGGTATGCATCGGACACTAGGAAACATCTAAGTATCTTATGCACACCTCAGGTGTAAGAAAATTAGGTCGATTTTTATCCATTGCATTGTGATAAAATCACAAAACAATACTATAGTCATTTGATAAAAAAAAGACATTTTTTGTTTTTCAAGAGAGCAATGAGTCAATGACATTAACAGTTTGTTTCGTTGGAAGAGCGTAAAAATGAAGGGGACAGATTTATAATCCCTAAGGAACGGATGAACAATCTACAGAGAATGGATCACGTGAGAGTCACATGTCCTTGAGTGGAAACAAACGCGGACACCCCACATGGATGGGCCCGGAGAGGGAGGGACACAAGGATTGCGTGCGGCGGTGCAAGAAACGACACCGCCACCATGGCTCTTTCGCCGCCACGGCTCTTCACGCCTCTATCCTCTCAAATCTGGAGGGTGAGGATGGCGAGCGGCTAGGAGAGGGAGAGGAGGGAGCAGATGGAGGGCTGGGAGAGGGAGGGCGAGCAGCTAGGAGAGGTAGGGCGAGCGACTAGGAGAGGGCGACGAGGAAGGCCGAGCTGCTGAAGCGGTTGAGAGAGGGAGGGCGAGTGGATGGGAGAGGGCGATGAGGGAGGGCAAGCAGCTATGAGAGGGCAAGCGGCTAGAGTGGCGACGAGGGCGAGTGTCGAAAGCGGCTGAAATTTTGTCCTTCAACTTTTCCCTTCGATTTGAGCGGACGACCAAAGGAAGGATAAATTAGCTTTTTGCTCCATCCAATTTTTTGCCCCTCTATTTTCCCTTTCATGAAAACAATGGTTAAAATGCTAATCCTGTCAATCCTTCCATCTACCCTTTCAAGAAAATACTATGTAAAGATTTGATCAAAAGCCCTTTTATGAAGCCTGAGTCAAAACCATTAGATAAAAAACAAAAGACATTTTTTGTTTCTGAAGAAGCTTTATGAGTCATAAAGCACCCGATCAAATCCCGCAAACTCGAGACTTCATACTCGTATAGCTCAATCTCGATATAAAGAATTAAAACTCGTAGACAAGATTGATCCAATATGAGAAGTGCCTACAAGAATATGAGTGACTTTTACCTCACGTCATTCAATCAAAACACAAAAGAATAAAATTCCATCTCATATTTAAGAAATCTACCCCTTTGTTATTTTGGTTGAGCTACATGGGGTAAAAGAAACCTGATCGAATAGCTCTAAAAGCACAAGAGGGCCGAACACTCTAGAAAAGAAATTAAAATCTATAGTCTATAAGAAAGACAACAAATCAATTCACTAAACATAAGTGGCTTATCACAGTTCGAAGAGGTGGAACCACATAGGGGTCTCCCACCTTATTCAAAGTAAAAGTTGTTTTCACTCTCGCTAGCAGTCAAATCCCTAAGCATAGAGATCAATGCCCCAAAATTTGGCCGGCTGGTTAGTTCTGTACTTTCGATCAATTCCTTTGATCTTCTCCGTATCCTCGTCTGATATGGTGAAATCAAACACATTAAAATTCTCACGCAACCTGTCAGTCTTCGAACTCTTTGGAATAACAACAGTGTTCCTCTGGATCCCCCACCTGAGAACGAGCTGAGCCGCTGTCTTTTTATACTTCTCTGCCAAGGACTGACAAATACAATGGTGAAGAAACATTAAGGCATTTGTTTCAAGGAATGAGGTGAACAGTTAGATTTACAAGAGTCATAGATGAAATTATATCAACTTCATTGCCCCAACAATTCATGTGTCATGAGATCAAATAAGTAATGATCAAATTCATTAGCCACATGCAAAGCTGTTAACATATTCGAACCATCCCATTTCGACCATGTGCTCATTTCATGGTTACCAAACATGTTGGAGGGGAAGAAAACACGAAGAATGAAGATTAGGGTGGAAAAAAAAAGTGCAAGGATAGAAAAGTGTTTCCCATTTTCTTTCAATATGATTTCTTGGGAAAAAAGAAAATAAGAATGATTATTACTTTGGTGTTTTATTTATTAAATATTTTTTAAATAAAATCACTTTTTATTTATTGCATATTTTTCTTTCAATGTGTTATCTTTTATTTATTATCTTTTATTAATAAAATTACATATCAACATCAAATCAACTCATGGGATTAAGATTATGTAGAATACTTGAAAAATAAAATCTTTTTTTATTCTGAATAAGTTCGTTCACATTTATCTCCAAATCAAATAATTAAAAAAATTAAAAAAATATATTTTTAACTTGAACACATAGTAGGACATTAGCACATGTGTAGCATAACAAGTAGAAGAGTCAAATGCACTTGTCTAGTTAATACCAGATTCCAGTGCAGTCATGTGCTTATATTTCCAGCATTTCTCCTCCTCTTCACGATTAATCAACAATCGATAATTACACAATGTTATGGAAATTACCAAAAAGAACTGAACTTTCCAATAAAACATATGTAAAGAACAGAAAACACAGCGGAAGATAGAACTTGTCCAAATAAAAGACTCACCAGGAGAAATAATCATCAAAGACGAGAACCAAACCTCAGCCCACACTGTCTTGAAAAACAAAAATTGATGCAACAGGCAAGAGGATGGAAAAAGCAAAAAGGATGGGAGAGAACAGTGACTAGAGAGGCGATCAGAGAAGAAGGGTGACCGGAGAAGAAGGTGACCGAAGAGGAGGGCGACCGAAGAAGAATCGCGATTGGAGAAGAGGGCGAGACAGTGGTGTCAAGCACAAAACCCTTTCTCCCCAAAAAAAATTGCGGTGTAAGATTCTCTAACTAACAAAATTAATTCACCCATGTCCAAGAATAACTTATAGGGCACTTGCAGGGACACTAACCAAAAGAAGACTTTAAGTGGCCGCTACAAATGAGTATTCTTATAAACCAAAATGAGTTCACCCACTTTATATCTCTCAAATCCTTAAATCTAAATATAGAGTTTGTATTCTGACAATTAAGGCATTTGAGGATGCTTATAATATTTTATTGACAGGATAAGAGCGGGAGATGATTGCTGCTTGTAAATAATTATCTGAACAGAGTATTAACATCAACATTGCCAAGGAAGGATGCATCACCTTGATAACTGGATCATCCATACATGAAACGGTGCCAAACCATTCAGCATTAGCAGCAGCGCCACCTAGAGGTGTATGAGCAGTTACACAGATTCCATGCTTCTGGCAAAACTTGACGAGAGATTCCCTTTGAAAGTATGGATGAGTTTCTATTTGGTTCACTGAAGGCTTTATTTTTGAGTAAGCCAGACAGTCTCTAGTAAGGAAGATGTCATAATTACTGCATAGAAGAAATTAATAGGGTCAAATATAACCAAGGTTTAAAATATTGGTATGAGGCAATGTACTGATCATATAGCTCATACTAGTACATGCCAATATACACAATATGCAACATCATATTATAAAATAAATAATTATCTTATTGAAAGCATAACCCAATACAAACCAAGATAACTAGAGAAATTGAATGTAAAATTTATGAAAATTCAGTGATTGTTTAAGATAATGTAACATGTCGGCAAAATTAACTTAAGGTCAAGGTACACAAAGTTGGTTCTACCATCTTTTTGTACTTAAGGTAAAGTTTTAATGGTAACCCTTTCTGAGTTTGTGACATTAAAATCATCTGTTGTCATTACCATTGAGCATGCTTCATGTTGGTTTTATTGAGAGAATCTTTGAAACACAACTGTGCTTTTAGCACACAATTATTTCCTAGAATATGTCACATTGGCCATGACACATTGCTCCAGTAGTTAATTTGTCAATAATATGTATTCAAGATGATAAAAATTCATGATAAATCAAGCACAACCGTGCTTTTAATTTTGAAATACAATGTCACCTAAGACAACTATCATATGAACAGTCTTTAAACCTATAACAAATAGAAAGCTATTCGGTTCACCTGATTCCAATGCTCCGTACAAGTCCTGAGTCAACAAGGTTTTCCATCGCATGCCAAGTGGTTTCAAGTGATACGGTAGTATCTATATCAAGCACACCATCTTCACCAAGAGCACTATCCGTCGTTCCAACTCCTGTGTTCATAGACGAGTGCAAACTTTGTTGAGTAGATTCTATGATGGAAGTAGGAGAAAGTATTAACAAGACATGAGCAGTTGACCAGTATGTCTCGTAGCTACTGGAAAGTGAACTAGGTAGAGATCGAGATAGTCTAGCTGGAGTTTCTTCAAGCTGTCCTTACAGGCCTCAATCACGTGACCGTGGTCTGAATTCCAGAGCTATCACAATAGTAGACAGATCGAACAGATGAGGATTCAAATGAATATCAGTACCGCATAGAAAAAATTCTCAGTCAACGTTTAACCAACCTTGGTGGTGATGAAAAGGTCCTCTCTTTTGACAAGTCCAGTACGAAAAGCCTCCGCTAGTGCTTCCCCAACTTCAGCTTCGTTCTGGTAATCAGCTGCATACAGTTCAAATTGGTTAGGAGACACGTTGGTGCTCCGCCAGTAATTGCATGACTGGATAAGATGGTTGATGCAGCAGGAGAATTCGCAAAATAAAATTGAAGTCATTTCTGATAAAATAAAATTGATTGAGCCAAAGTCTCTGTACGCGTAAGTGTTGATTTAAGTGTCATAAAAAAATAATTATGCATGAATTTTGTTTTAATGGCATGTCAGACACCACTTCATCTGCCATGTTATCGCATTTGACACTTCACGTCCTGTATGGCACCACCAAGCAAGACAAATGGCAACCCATGCCATTATGCATGAAGACCAAAAGCTGAATTCAAGCTACATTCAATGCAAATTTTATCATGCCGCAATGCAATCAATCATGTTGAGGACTTAACAAGAGAAGAAAGCCCTCAAAAGCATCACTTACCTTATTAAGGAATGGCCACACCATGCATTAATGAGACCCTTGTCATGTTGAAGAGCTGACAACATTAAGTCAGCCCAAGCCTCCAAGACATTTTAAGAGACTAAAAGAACTTACTCAAAATTGGGTAGACATGCATTAAAGATCATCCTACTAACGATTGGGAGAGGAAACTTCTTTCCTTGATCAGCCAATTAAGAAGGTTTATAAAAAACCTTTTGAAACACATGTAATGGTTAGAGATAATGTCTTAATGAAGTGGATAGTTCTCTCTCTACTCTCCCCAACTCTTTCCCTGATCTCAACCTGATCTCAGACTTCATGTCTCTCTCAACTGATGGACAGCTCTCAACCTTCCTCAATCTCTTCCTCTCAACGTCATTCAAGAATTCGAGCTGAAGGACCGCTCAACAAAGACCTCTCCTTCCTTTAAGCTGGATGCCCTTTCCTCTCACTGCTTCTAGGCAGTCTCTTACACATCGAAGGGTGAGGCCTCTTCTATCTCAAGAGGCCCAAAATACCTTCTTCCTTGCTATTTGTTTAGTTACAACCCTACTTCTAATCTGTAGAATCGCGTGTTATATACTTTTATTCGATCAGTTGTGGTGCTAATTCCGTTTTTAGTATCCTTATACATCACTAAACCGAGATCCATCCACACAAGTCACTTCTCCACCTCACTCCTCGTGATCGTATAGATCCACTACATCAATGCTTGTACGTAAAGACGATGAAAACATCATGAGAAAAGGAATTTTTTTTCTGACTACAAAAATGCTAGAAATATATCAACATCATTAAAAAATGCCCCTTGCAACAAGGTGAAGCTATCAAGAGCAAACTAGTGCCAGGAAATGGAGGGTGGGCGGGGGGATCGTTCACCTCCGTCAAGAAGACAGAGGACGGGAATGCGCTGCTACGTACCGGCGCAATCGAAGTGGCGATAGCCGATGGCGATGGCGGAAAGGATGAGGTCTCGGATGGCTGTAGGCTCCATTCGCCACACCCCGAGGCCGATGATGGGCATCCGGTAGCCGCTGCTGAGCGTGATCGCCTCCGCCATTGCTTGCTCCCCGGCCGCCGACGAGGCTTGGTTGCTCCGCGCTTCCTTCCCTGGGTTTTGCTCTACGGCGGAATGGTACGGTTTCAGTGAAGCTGTTCCTGAGGAAGTAAATGAACGGATAAACCTATTATTATTACACGATAAATTAGAGTTGGAAAATTTTTGCAATATGTGAATTATTTTTTTTTCTAATTTTCTATTGTAAATAAATGTGTATGTGGTTAATTATGGATCAAATTACCAAAAAAAAGGTAAACGGATTCGGATCTAATTGAAGAGAATGAACATGGCCCACCCAGGCCTGGTTGATCGGGGTTTTGGATGGATCTATATTTGGTCTTCTTGGCCCTGCCACTGGGCCCAAGAGTCGCTTCGTTCGCCGGAGGACCGATGAGTGCTGTCGGCGGGAAAAGCGACGGCGCCAAGCGGCGGCCGCCTGACCCGGTGGCAGTCCTGAGGGGTCACCGCGCCCCAGTCATGGATTCCTGTTTCCACCCCTCCCGCTCCTTTCTATTCACCGGGTAATTATCCGGCATTCTCCGTCGATTTTGCCCCTTTTTTCTACTCCCTTGTTCTTCCCCTTGCGATCAAGCGATTCACCCAAAAGTTTGTTCCTGTGCAGCGCCGCCGACGGAGAGTTGCGAATTTGGGATACCGTGCAGCACCGGACGATCTCCAGTACCTGGTTCATTACTTCTCTCTCCGTTCTTACAGGTATCTGATGAGGCTTCTTGCTGCCATCATGTTCTTGATTTTCTTTGGGTGATGCAGGGCTCATGGTGGAGTGTCCGGCGTCTACTCTGTCGCTACCAGTCCTGCCGGGGACAAAGTTGTGAGGTGCCTGCCTTCGTGTTAGGTTCCTCGACTCTTTATATCTTTGTGGATGTCGGTTTGAGCGAGTTATGACCTTCTTTCTCTGGGATGTAGTCAGGGAAGAGATGGGACATGCAAATGCTGGGAGGTTGAGGAAGCTGGTCTCTCCAGGTAACTGTTATGCTCTCTTAGGTCTATTTCGTCATAACGACGGGCGTTATTTTGTGCTTCAATTTGAATCTTATTCTTTCCTTGTTCACACTGTAGGAGCTAAGGACATGCTACTTTTTCTTATGGTTATTTATTTTAGATTTTTCCTTCGTAATTTACTTATGGGGGTTTTATATTGGCAGAAACCCTTTAGTGACAGTGAGGACCGATACATATCACTTCTGCAAACTTTCATTGGTGAAGTCATCTGCATCCTCAGAACAATTGGACCAACACATTCTCGAGAACTCTGTTTTTTCTACTAGCCAATGTGATGAACGCAAGGAGAATAATGATCTGAATGAAAGACTTAGTGTTCCTCTTGATGCACATTGTGCGGAAACATTGACAAAGCAAATAGAAGGTTCATACAATTGTTTTGACATTATATTTTTTTGTGCCTTCTTCATAAGTGACACATCTTAACCAAACCTGGAAGAGCCAGAAACATGAAAAAAATTCTTAAATATGACACGAATACTTGTTCATTGTTCTCATGAGCTTTATTAGAGTTCACATCATTTGGCAAATTGGTCTCTTTAGATTTATATCACGTATGATTAGAGTTTCCATATTTATAAGCGTCTATATATCCCATCCCCTAGATGATCCTACTTTTGTTCTAGAACTTTTTGTTTCGAAGGATTAATGGAACAGTATGATGCTCTTTGATATAATATGTCACTAGATGTTGCTTCTAGATAATTTTGCAACTTTCTTGATATTACCTTTATTGTGCGTATGTATATGGTTTTTTCCCACATGGGCTAGAGTTAGTGTCATGACTCTTTTGTGGCTTTATTTTCCTTCATAAATATAAAATCACACCACTCCTTTAACTTGCATCATAGCTAGTTGCAACATTTGGAGTTACCCCTTGCATTGTCTGGCAGTAATTTTGTTGTCGATGAAATCATCTCTCTCTCTCTCTCACACACACACACACTTTCTCTCTCATACTTGATCTGTTGCTTCCTCTCACCATTAGAAAAATCTCTCTTTATTGCCACCATCTATATCTACATTCCGACTTTGAACACTGCTTGCATCCTCAGCTCTGCTAGGCTTTCCTTCTTTGAGCATTACTTGCCTTCTCAACTTTATGGTTCTCTCAACTATATTGCATGTGCTAACAGTTATTATGTCCTTAATGCAATCTGCTCCTTGTTTCTCGCCTCAGCCCCAAAGCCTCTCTATAATTCACGAAGCACCATTGGCCTTCGCATGTGCCTCTTCCTCCTCACTTGCATCTTCACAAGCTTCTTGCTCTCTTTGTTTCTTTCCTCTATGTTGGTACAATGAAACGATGATGATTGGTGACATTATAAGTCTCTATAACTCTGATGCTTCCACTTCTCATTTCAACTTCTTTGCATTCATGTCTCTTCTTTTTCTTGTATGTACAAAAAAGCAACATTTTACCACCGTATGTAGATTGACACATTATAGCATATCTGTATGCAAGGTGTATAAATAAATAACACTTAATTACTTGCATGCTATTTTCTCTCTTATATGCACATACTCATAAAACTTCTATCATTCTATGTACAATAGATGCCTCCTTTCATCTACAATTTATGTGTAAGGTAAGGTTATGTCAGGTTCACCACTTGCAGTGTGCATATACATATGGTTTAGTCCCACATGAGCCAGATTTGGTGTCATGTCTTTGATGTCTCTATATGTGCATTTTCCCTTTTGAATGCTAAATCAATCCACCCCATTTCACTCAACTCTTGATTTCTGTTCAACTATGCTGTTTATTTGCTTAGACTTAAACACAACTAGGGGACCAATGTTAATGGCTGTAGCTGGTGAAGACTCTAGTCAGGTAATTGTATTATCAATTTTAGTTTTCTATATACATTCTGATAAGATGCACTTAATAACATTAACTCTAATACACAATTACACATTACTAAATATGTTTTAGTTTGCATAGATTGAGATATGGGATCTTATGAACGCTGAACGGGTGATGTGCTTGCCCCAGATATCAGCTGGTTCTCCAACAAACCGAAGAGGTATGCAATTATTAATTTATTGTTACTGGATAATCTCTTTTTTAAGTAAAAAGAATATATAGTAATGAATGGTGCGACATGAGAGTACTTTATTCTAGTCATGATAGTTTTCTCGCATTGGATGTCACTATTTCTCTAATTGCAGTATTTTTTTTCTTACGTGAAATGTTCTACATTTCTTTATAGGATGTTCATGTTTAGTGTTTCTGTAATATTTATGCTGAATAGTTTGTGTTGCAAATTGGATAATGAAATTTCATTTTGTTCCCTGTGGTATGAAGTTTTTCCATTTCTTTTAACAGCATGAATGAAGTGGTGCAATGTGTCTAGCATGTGATTGTGAAATGCCACGTATTTTTTTTAAAAATAAAATTCAAGTTACTATACTGTTGCATATATTATTTTATTATGCTTGTGTTTGGATAAGTTAACTTTACATCCAATGTGTTTGGTAGGGGTTGGTTCAATTGTTTTCTCTTGTATTTGAACTTTAAATTTTCTTTCTTTCATAATTGACCACACGTAGGTTTTTCATGTTTGTTGAAATGATATTTACAACATTTATATGCAGAACATTACATAGTTTTCTATAGTGTGGTCACCAACTTGGATGGGTATACGCAATCTCTTTCACTGAAAAGGAAATTTGATCCACACATAAAAGCTTATGTCAGTGGGAAAGGGTTTTGTTGTAAGCTTTATTCTATGAATCAAAGATGTTTAGAATCACATTTGTATGACTTTTTATGTCAATCACTACCTTACATCCTTCATCTCTATGCTTAACAAAGTGTAAGTTGTTCCCTGTGTCTTCTTGTATAAGAGCAGAAGATAGGAGTCTTATTGTATCATGGTTTTCAAAAGTCATCAATATCATCTTCCTCAGGTATTGCATTAGAACATGTACTTCTTGTTGACTTTACTGACCTCAAGTGTCTTTAACGATCTTGTACAGTGTTTCACCTTGACTTTTCAATTTCTTGCTCAACTTCAGTGACCTCTAGTTTCCTTTATCATCTTGCTATATGCTAAATGATTTCAAGGTTGGAATTTGTCCCCTGAGAATGAGGAATTTCAAACTTGTCGCCTCTGGTGGTTGTGATGGCTGCTCCGTAACAAATGGTAGTTATTTTTGTAGCTAAAGGTTTGAACCAGGGGATGTTTTTTTTTAATTCCATTGGCTTGTGATTGGCTTAGATAGGCATTGACACCATCTTTGGCATAAGAAACAAGGCAACAAAGGTAGGTGGATGGTACTATAGATGAGCTATGGGATTGTGGATTGTTCAGCTGGTGTTTTGATTAGTTGATAAGAAAGGGTCGTCATGATCAGCCTTGAACAGAGTTTGAAGTTTTGGTGAACATGTTATGGGCACTGGTGACAGTTTTCAACAGTATAAAGGAGGAATTCTGTGCATCCCGTAGGTGAATCAGTGATTAAAGAGGGACTTGATAACTGAGAAGAAAGAAGAAACTACGAAAGAATTGAAGTAGGAAGAAAAAAAAAAGGAGAAAAGGAAAGAAAGAAAAGAAGGTAAGTTCTGACACCTAAATGTTGCAGTAAGAGGGCAAGACGGGAGAAGTGGAGAGAAAAGTTAATGAAGAGGAGTAACCCATTAACCTCATCAAAATTTGATTAGCCAATGACAAGAGAGCTTGTGGATGTGGACAATACCACTGTACTGAACATGCATGAACCGGTCATAATAACTGTTATATAAGTCTAAAACCATATCTTCATTCCTACTGATAGTTAAACCATATTTTCTTTTAAATTGCACTAGATGATTGACTTTAACACTGACTGATAGAAATCTCAATCGTATAACTGGGAGAATCGTGCACACGCCCTAGGAAAGCAAGAAAGCAATTACAAAATACTTTACTTTCTCAACCCTCAATCTTCAACCTTAGACTCTTATAAATACCACTTTACTACTATGCAGATCAGATTTAATATACTAACCTGGATCCACTTATTAATAACTCGATTGTGGCTTATAACATTGCCCCCCACTTATAATTCAATTATTTAGTTAAAACTTTATCCTGCGTCTTCCCCAAGTTCCCATGTCACTCGTCCTTCAACTCCTCCTACATCTTCATCCTCTGATAGTAGCATCAAACATAATTGCTTATTTTCACATTGGTACATTGGGTGGTAAGGTTAATCACAACGGAAGCATAACCCATTTGCTCTTTTATTGACATAGTTTTGGTGGGACATAGCTCGACTCCTCGTGCAGTCATAAGTGCTTGATGCATGTTGAATTCCCACCTCTTTGGAGCCATTGTGAGATGTGTCACTTCTTCTTCCCTCTAACTGAGGTATCATATTGGAACTGGTACGTGAACTTCCCCTCAGTGGAGTACCACTGTTTGGGATGGTTCCTGGAGATGAATCAGTAATGCTAGGTACTGTTAGGTACGTAGGAAGGTTCTAAGAGTAATATCCAGAATTTGAATGACTTTTATTTACAACTGTTTGTCCTTTCAAATTAGTCCCTCCTATTATCTTCTTCTCAATTATGCGAGCAAGTGTCATGGTTTGTATTACTTTGGTGGGTAAGAAGGCTTGCACTCTCTCTTTGATATTAGAATTTAAGCTTTTCAAAAAATATCTCACATATTATTTTTCTAGAAGATCTGGTATTTGTGAGACTATCTTCTCATAAGCTACAATATGATCTGTCAAGTCCCTTTGCGCTAGAGCTGCTAATCGCTTATATGCCGAAGTGGCTGGGAAATCACTGTAGTGCTATATCATTTTTTTCCTTTAGCATTTCACAAGTAATATTGATAATTCTTCTTTTTATCCATCGAAACTAGTGACCCACTTGGCTTTCCATGCTTACGAAAGCTATTGGGACCTTATATTCATCAGTTGTCCCTTAAATATGAAAATATTGCTTTGCCCGTGCAATCTATCCTATTGGATCAGTTCCATTAAATTGTGGTAGTTCCATGGGCTTGTGAATCCACCTTGTGTCATCTCCTGAAGTCATCAACCTATGTGCACACCTCCTCCCCGTTTGTCTTCATCGTTGATTTCTATCCTATTGGGTCTCATGCTGGACTCTAGTGGGGACAAATGCTCACGTGATGATGGTGGTCGGTATAACTCTTTAGCAGTGATTAGTATATGTTGGAAGCTCCATTTGTTCACCCCTCCTCTCTTTCATTTGCTTCGTGAATAAGTTCCCTATTTCGTTTCTTATCTTGTCCACAACTCCAAGGTGACGCTCCATCTGGCGCCGGGTAATTTTAGCTATCTCCTCACGATGCTGACGTCATTTTTTTGCCGCTGCCAATACTTCCATCCTCCTTTCCTCTCTTGTAGATTGGAGTTCTTCCTGCACTACTATAATATAACTCTACACTTTTACCACATTCTTCTCAAGAGCATCTAGCTGAGCCTCACTTCTCGTCATCTTCTTTCAATTTTTTTAACCCTAACCTAGCTACAGGACACCACATGTACTCCCCACGCACAGCGTTGCGTCTCCTTCCTCTTCCTTCCCCGTCGCTCGTTGCGCTGCCCTCGTCGCTGCTTGCCTTTGAAATCTTGGTCGCCTTCAAGCTTTGCCCAGCATGCATCACTTGCTGCACATGTCGCTCGCCACTAGTAGAGTTCGTTCGCTCGCTTGATAAAGATTTGTCGCTGCTCAACGGTTGCCGTCCACTGGTCGAGAGAAAGCATCCGCCACACACGCATCATTGTCGTTTGCCGCTCCTCCTGTGTTCGCTGGTCGCCTTGTCTTGCGTCTACCACCACCATCCACAGTAACGTTGCCTGCTTTTGTTCGCCTACGATCGGCAATCCTGTGGTTAACAATTGCTCGTCGTCAGCACCTCTACCCGAGAAAGAGGAAGAGGAAGCCGCTGCCGATGAGAAGTCCTACACGAACACCGAGGAAGAGGAGGGGAACTTGCACACTGCAGGCAAATAGAGACTTCTATCCATCTCACGTTGCGTGCTGAATGTCTCTCGCCACTAGGTTTTTTTTGATGGCTGACTACGATAATAGATCTGCCATTTAGCTCTATTACCGATAATGGAATTTCTTCTGCCTTTATCCATCGCTAGACCACTAGTTTTCCGGTGAATCGATCTGACAGGTCGAACTCAGATCGAACTAATTGATAGAAATCTCAATCGTATAACGGTGAGAATTGTGCAATGCACACTCTAGGAAAACAATTATAAAATACTTGGTCTTCTCAACCCTCAACCCTAGACTCCTATAAATACCACTCTACTACTATGTGGAATGGGTATAATATACTAACTCTGATCCACTCTTTAATAACCTAATTTTGGGCCCGTAACATCGACTGTGTTAAGATATGAGATGATGATCATCTCGGAGAATGGTGTTGTGCTTTCTAGTGAGCTAATCTTTGAAGCTTCTTTACTACAATTGGAAGTCAATTGTCCCAAACTGTACAACTGACTTCATACGCCATATCTTTCCACCATTTGTGGGCAGTGCTCGCATGATCATAATAAGTGACCTATACTGGCTGTTCGCCGGTGCATAATTTATTATCATTATTATTTTATTTGTGTAGTGCATTATGGGTGAGTACATTGTACACTGATATTATCTAGTTCGAGGTAATATAAACCTTTAATAATTTTTTTACTTAATCTCAACCTAATCCAGTTTGATTATTTTAGCATTTGATTCAATAAAATTCACATCTTGCAAATCTTTCATAGTCGTACCTAGCTAAGTATCAAATTCCTATTGAGAGCATGATTTAGGGAGATAGGTCCTTGAATAATTTGGGTCCTCGTAGAAGTAACTAGCATCTCATCTCCACTAGAGAAGATAAGATAGCATGCATTCAAATACGCCCAAAGTGGACAAATTTTTTAAACAGGAAAGAGACCTTCCTTTTACTATGTTCTGTTTGTAACTGAACTTCCAAAAGAGGGTAGGAGCCTCCAATATAACTATCACCAAATTCTGGAACTAGGTTAGCACATGAAGTATATTTGCTTTACTCTCATGTTTGCTTAGTACCTTACTCTTCTCGTACTTAGATTGTTAATATGTAGCATCTTTTGCAAAGTTCTCAAACTAATATATTTTGTTACCTTTCAGCTGATACTTAGTTTTTAATGTATCCCTGCAGGAATGTGTATGTCTGTCCAAGCTTTCTTATCATCTGCTTCACAAGGATTCTTAAATATTTTATCTGGGTGGGTTTTTGCACTAAATATTTTATTTTATTAATAAGCGTGCAGTTTGATCTATCACTCTGAGCTGTAGTACCACAAATTTGTCTCATAAACACGCCTTCTCACTTATGAAGTCCTCTGAGAAACATGCACGTACTAATATAATATTTTGATCACTAGACGTTCCTCGACTCTCTAAAGACGTGACAAAAGCATTAATTTCTTAAAAATAAGTTGAGTTTTCAGTAGCCCAAGGTTTCTCAATTATTAATTTGCAAAACTTCTGCATGAAAAAGGGGAATTAACACGTACATTTTGTATCACATTTGAAACCGTGCCAAGCAGTTTGCTGTTAGTCACGGTAGATTTTTGAGTACTTGTTATTTTACAATATTGATCATGGTAGAAAAGCAAAGGCCAAGCTAGAATGTTTGAGGATAGGAGGCTAGTGGCCGACGCATATCAACGAATAAAGGAGAGGCATGACAACCAATCCTATAGTTTGCCTTAATCACCTCCACTGTGTTGTAGCTATTGACTTGTGTTACATCTTGATGCCTGAATTGCCTTTATTGCAATGTAGTTATTGACCAGTCACATATCATCAACTTAGGGAAACAATGACAAAATGATGCTGAAATCACCTCTAGACCTTTGCTGCTTTGTGGCTGTCAACCCATCACATGTTGCCACCGTTGGGAGAGTAGTGAGACACTATTTACTGATGATGCCTAATCATGTGGCTGTGTACTCATTGAACCATTGCCACGCATCCTCTCATTACTAGTGATTGTGAATTAATTGTCACCATAACTTGTGTCGAATGGTGTCAAATGACATGAGTTGTTTAGTAAATAGGTTGGGCTTGTTGTGACATATTACCTGACTAATAAACAAGCTATGTTTGTGTTTTTGATACTAACCAATTTATGTAAATGAGTTAGTGTTTACACTTTAGATAAAGTGTAATTGTGTCATGAGTTAAGTGTGATACAACCAGTGTTATCAATAGCAGATCGCGAAAAATAGTGGAAAGCTAAAAATCCGCAATATAATATAGCATATTGCATTGCGGACAAATAGTAGATATCTTATAGTGAATGAAATATATATTATATACATCAAAATTTAAGTATAATGTTTGAAATATATGTTATATACCTAATAAATTAAGCTGCATAGAAATAAAATAAATTATATAAAGAAAGATAAAATATTACTAACTCAATTCAAGTCATCATTTTAATTTCTCAATCTTAAAAAATATAATAATGTGGTTCTATTCGCTATAGCAATGCTATAGCGTTTTAAAGCGGATTGCTCATTGCGGTTATTTTAATAAATTATATAAAGAAAGATTAAATATTACTAACTCAATTCAAGTCATCATTTTAATTTCTCAATCGTAAAAAATATAATAATGTGGTTCTATTCGCTATAGCAATGCTATAGCGTTTTAAAGTGGTTTGCTCATTGCGGTTATTTAATAACACTGGATACAACTTATTTTAACTAGTAAACAAAAATTGCTTGCTGTATGTAGATGCATTGTGTGAGAGTGAGGAAGAGAAAATGACAAAAATTAAGGCAATGGAAGAAGTTTACTGGCTCCTACTAATAATCACCGTCGAAATTAGCTTGAGATCACTACAAAGGAAAGTCATTTGCTTTTACACAAAGTTGAAAAACATAACAACTTGGATTATATCGACATACAAATCTACAACCTACTTGGGGTGTTTATATTCAGTGATAAAAAAGGATATAACTAACGATTATTAGTGAATATGAAGAGAGTTATGAAAACATATATTGGTGTAATATTAATCACCACAATAACTATATGATAATTGTCATGGATCAACCTCAAGTTATGTTACTTATGGGAAGAAGGTTTATAAAGCATTATGGTCTCAAACGAAATACTTAGCAAGATTGTTTAGAGGATCAAAATATATGTAGATAGGCTAATCACTTTAGTTTTGTTAGACATTCTTCTACTGATGTTGTACTTGTGTATGTTTGTAGATAAAAAGTGTTCTTAAGTTTCACTTTTTACTAAATGTTTTAGTCTTCCGATTTACTTTTTGGTGGGCAACATTGTCTACAATTATCATGATGTTGTTCCTACTGCAGGAAAGTATGTTGTTTAATGAAGTTAGTTTGTTGTTAACCAACAGGAAACCCTATAGTGAAAGTTGTGAAGACTTAATGGCGATTCTTATCATTATCATCATCTTGTAGGAAAGTTACAAGATTTGATGTTTCCTTTCCACTTGGTGTTGCAAGTCACTTTTGCAGAAACTCAAGATCAATCACTGAAATGCTATAATGAAACTTTTAATCTATGTTAAGAATTCTCCATGAAATGGTCTTTAGGTGTTATAATGCTGATTATACTAGATGAATCAGTAGCACAAGATCAATTTATAGTTATTATATTCTTGTTGGAGGAAATTTGGTAATATATATGTGTATTTGAAACAAAATGTTATTGCTTGTTTAAGCACTTAATGCCTACTATAACCTGTGACTGACGTAGCTTATGAATTATGTGCATCAAAATTTTACTTGAAGAGCTTTATTTTACTTCAGTTGAACGTATGAGCATGTATTGAGACATATATGTTGCAAATAATACGGTGTTTATGAAAGAATTATGTATAAGAAATTGACTAAACGTTTATGTGAGATGCAATTCTATACAAGGAAATTGTTGTTGTTACTGCTGTCTCGTAGCATCATCTCTGAGGATGGTCATAGCAAAACTCCGAACGGATTTGGTATGATTGATATTATCATATATTCATATATATTGTCGAAGGTGGAGTTTTTGCATTAGTTCTAGTCAAATATGTTTCTTGATGGATGTGTTTCTTGTTATACACTGACAACCTTTTCATCTCTCTATATTAGTGTTTAGGTCAATACTATTGATGCTTTTTTACCTCTACAATGGTATAGCTGCGAAATCATGGGTTCAAGACCCCCTACTTATTTTTTTCTTCAAATTTCTGTTCTTATTCTTAGGTTTCCAAATCCTCAAGAGATTGTTTCATGTACCATTTTTTTTTCCTAATAGCTTAAGGAAGCTTTGAGTTTAAATTTAGTCTAAGTCCCAAAATTCAATTTAACCTACACTCTCACCCCTCGTATCCTATTCTATCAGGTAAATTATGATGTCTTTGAGGTGAAAAAGAGGCTTGGTAGGATAGATCTTATACAACATTGTGCATCCAATATTCTCTTGCTTGGGCAATATGATTAAAATTGCATGATTATATGTATACATATGTACACATATCTATGCATAATATTTAGACCTTAAGACTATGCAATATAAACTTACTAATAGGACGTTTTAAAATTTTTGTTCCTAATGTTGACACTAGTCCAGGTTCAGATTTGTATGGTATTGTTATATACCTATTTGTATCATCAAAAAAGAGAATATTATAAAAAAAATACTAATTGTACTAATCCAACCCTTGTTAGAAAAAGAAACTAGGGACGTCAATTAAATCCGAGTTAATTGGATATTAGGTTGACCCAACCTGTTCCATTTGAAGCAAGTTCGTGTACTCCTATAACTTTACAGGACAGGTTTAGGTTTAAAGCTATTGAAACTCAATACTCAATACATTGAAAATGGAAATAAAATTATTATTTTACTCAAAATCTTTAGCAAACTAACCTTAAAAGTTATTTTAATTTATAGGGACCATTTAAATACCCAGGTCAAGTTTGGGTTATGTGGTAGGGTGTACGACTCAGGTATTTAGTGTGTTTGGGTTTCAGGTGTAGAGTAAAAATTTCAGTATCCCAAGTCTCAAATTCCCAACCATTGCCATTGTAAAAGAAACTATTGCTGTATTTGTTAACTGCTCCAGCCTTAACCTGTTCTTTACCTTTCAATCTTCCTGGCACCATTTTGCAATCATCTATCTTCTGCGGCTATCAATCCATTGCTGGACAGCTTGCTATATATCTTCTTTCCTTGTACCTGAAAAGGTACAATAAGAAAATGCCCCATCTAGAGAACTATATTTCTGAATTTTTAAAATTGTATACAATTAGTCAGGAACTCAGGGTACACCACGATTTTGTAGCTCGTAGATAATCCTTTGCACGTACACCAGTAGGTGATCATGTCAACTTTTGACCAGATCAGATTTCGACAGGTCAGCAGAAGGGTACCTAGTTCTACAATGCTACTAAACCTGTGTTTGATCCAAAAGAAGCTTTTTAGCAGCAGAGTCTATAAAATCAATGTTCCAGCTAATGGAACCATGAAACTGAGTCTTGTGTGGCTTTTTCTTTGCCAATAGGCCCAAGTTGGAAGGATTAAAGCACCTTTTTTTTCATACCTTTGTCAGCAGACCTCTTTTTTGTTTTCCTGTTCTTGGATATGGAAACTTGATACTGCTTAGTGGTTTTTTTTCTTGTTTATTATCTTTTTACTCTTAAATCTATTCTGGTAACTATTCTGGTAATAAAGATGGCCACAAAATGATATTAGACAATACTTCATGTTAGCAAAAGTAAGCAAAATTATTTTGTTATTGTAAATTCCAAGAAGTTATTAGTTAATGATTCTTTGGCGTATCATGTAAGATGTCAAGTGTAGCAGCTGCATGTACGAACATAAAGGGCATGGATGAGCTTCTTATAAATTAAGATCTACTTGATTTTATTTTTCTATTTATTATGTTTTATTGCTGTGACTTGATTTAAATTGGCACATATTAGTTTTGCTACTTGAAAGCCAGAAGCTATTATCTACAACTTCTTATATGTCACTCTTCCTCTAAGATTATGCAATGATTATAATTAAAGTATGCATTATTTGCATTTTCTATTGACATAGTTATGAAGATGGAAGCATGGTTTGGTGGGATGTACGACAGCCTATGAATCCCTTATGTTCTGTAAAGTACCATTCAGATGCAGGTTTGGTAACTCGGCCAATGCATTTCATTTTGTAACATTGAAGAGAATATCTGCCATCATTCTTTATTTAAAATTATCAGATTTATTTTGAATTTTCTGATGATATGCTAATTATCTTTTGATTTTGTAGTTTTATCTCTTGCATTGGATGGCTTATGCAACGGTGGCATGTCTGGGGGTGCTGATGATAAAGTACTATTCTTTAACCTTGATCATCAAAAGGTATATTCTTAAGTGTAAGTTCTTGCTGTTATGGCCTTCTCTGAGTTTTTAATTGATTTCTTGATCCAGTTACATAAAGCATTTCTGTTCTGGCAATAAGCACGTGATATCAAAATTTTGGTGATTGATCTATTTGTATTGATGTGGATTTATGTAATATCATGCTGTTGATGACCTGTGTTGGATATTAAACAAATAAAAACAGATAGTCTGATAGTGTACATATGAATACATGATCTTAGCCAAGACCTGTTAGGCCTAACCGTATTTGATTTAATTGACCAATTTGTTTTGATGTGGATTACAACCATGGAATCTCACTTAATTGGTCAATTTATTTTGAGTTTTGAAATTAAATTATTCCATCAAACTGGGAACAAAGAGCCTAAATATCATGTATTCTATGTATGACTTGCCATGCTTAAGCATACGATAACCAATTTAGCATTAGATTCAATAATCAACATCTTGAAACCACAATTTATCTTGATGAAGTGCATCACCAGTAGCCAAAACCTTCAGTTTATCCATAGATTCATTGCAACAATGCTTTCCATCTGCAAACAAAATCGAAGCATTACTATTACGGTAAATGAATCCAACATTCCCAAACTAGTATTTGATACCAGTGAGCCATTAGTTCTAATTTTCAGCCAATCCCCATCTAGTAACAACGGGAAACGCCTCATTACTGCCCTTAGCATAAGTTGTTTGACAAATAACTGTAATACCTTGTTTATTAGGATGGAAAATAGGAAGGAAAAGATGGAAAACAAAATATTTGCTCGTTTACTAACAAGGACAGAAAAGTGAAAGGAAAATACCACTAAAATCCCTCCATTTCTCATCCAATCGGGTGGAAATATTGCTTCTTTTTTTGACACGAGCCACAAAGCCACAGCCGCGTCTTCTTCCCTACAACAGGTCGCTGTCATCGTCTTCTTTCCTATACTAAGCACGCCGCCATCAGAGCAGCCCGGCGACAGGGGTGGGGGCGGGGCACTCTTGTTCGTATGGTGGTAGGAATGGGGACAGGAAGCTCGTGTCCATCCGCTGGCAACAAGAGTAGGGGATGGGTTGCTTGCGTCCGTCCGCTGGCGGTAGGAGTGGGGACGCTCGTCCCAGTAGTAGGGGTGGGCAGCAAGGGTGGTCAGTGGGGCACTCGCAGCTACTGGGAGTGGGGGTGTTGCTACACAGGTGAGATGATCATGCGAATTTCTAGTGATCAATTTCTCCTTTTTCCCTCTTTTCTTTTCTCTCTATTTTATCTTCCCTCTCTCTTTTTCGTCCCTTCAAGTAAATAGAGCCTAAAACTTTAATAGATATGATAGTCAGTGAAGGAAAGACTATTCATAAAAACTATTGTAGTCGTGGCATCCTAAATCAACCAACAGCCACAAACAACGATACCATGACGAGTAACAGTATTTGTTCCAGACTTCTAATGCCTTACATTAGATTGTCAAAATATGACCATTAGTTCACTGCAACTTACCTGCCATAACCATCTAAAGTGGGAGACAAATACAACCTTTCTTGGAAAACCAGAAAGACACGAGTATTTTTAAAAATCAAGTTTTTTGTATTCTAAGGTTATGTGTACACTTACCTTCCTCCGACCATATAACTAAAAAATAAGTCCATGAGTGGGCGAACCCTATTTGTTTATACCAAATATTTAGTCAGAGAATACGTATAGAATTTGAAAGAATGTTGACTTTGTAAAGAAATATTTCCTTCAATTTTAGTTTACATACAAGTTGACTACTTTGAGACATTCTCAATTTTGAAACGAATTAAATTCTATTAAAGTACTTTTCTTTATAGGTATTAACTGGGATTCACAGTATCTCATATGGATGTAAATAATGTCGCTTTAGATGTTTATACAGAACAACCTCCAAAGTATATTGCTGAAGGGAAGAATAAATGTGTAAATTGGAAGTAGTTATGGATTGACACAAAGCATGATTACTTTGACTTCATTTGACAAAATGCACATGATATTGTTATAATATATATTAATGATACTCTTCTCATAGGCAGTAATACATAGAGAATTATGATTATTGTCAAGAAACAACTACAGAAGATTTTTTTTTCCTTCACAAAGATCTTAGAAAGCTATAATTCTTTCTTTAGGATCGAAGTTGCTTGCATGTCCAATTACCTCTTATTATGTTAAAGAAGTTATGATTTGCACTTAATTGGGGAAACTAAACTTCTTGAATGCAAACCTATTGGCACTCCTATTTTGTTGGATCTTAAATTGCAGCCTCTTAGGTTGTTGGTACTATTCAATATCTTTGTCTTGTATGCAAAACCCTAAGCAAATCATTGAGAGATCATTATAGTAGTTCTGCGCTATCTAAAGGAGACTCTTGGAATTTTTTTTACAAAATAAATTAACATCTTTGACTTGAGTAAGTTCTTTGGTATAAGAAAGGATGACTTAATATCATCCTGACTTGGTTTTACTTCTTTTTTCTTAATAATATTGAGCCAGGTTATTCTCCTACCAGTATGAATAGAACATGATGAACAAAATTTTCTCCATGGAAAACCCACTTGATTTAGGTTGAGAAATTCATATGGATTTTATGTAAGTAGCCCAAATTCAGAGCCAATTATTCGCCTCCTGTTTCTTTTTTCCGTTTTTTTCATAATCATTTCCAAAGTTTTGCGTTATTTGAGGATCCATAATAGTGTGAACTGTCAAAAGAAGACCCAATTCCAATTATTCAACCCTCCGCAAGTGGATTTACTACTTTTATTCATCAATGGAACTTGATTTCACTTACATCGTTACCAACTATGCAAGCATTCAAATAATGGAAGATCTACCTCATCTTACTCATTTATGTTGGAGATAAGTTTTAACTTAGAAAAGAAAAAGATGTGATTGCCAAATCTATTGCTTAAGCTGAATAGAGATATATGACAGTACCACTTCTGGATGATGTGGCTTTTGACATTTATGTGGGATTTGAATTTCAATTCAAGGTTTAGAATCTCGGACGGTATATGTCTCGGACTAGTACTTATGGTCTCCAAAACCTTGTTTCACTTACACTATGTTTGTGAGTAATTGAGTATAAATTGTGATAATCAACAATTATATATTGCTATCAATCTAGCCTTCCATAAGTGAACTAAATATATAGACGTGGTTTATTCATGAACATTTTCTAGTATTAATTGAGATAATCAGGCTATTATTAAAGATGCTGTGATGTACTAGAGAATTTGCTCGTCCTTTATCATTTTTAAGAATCAGCTTGTAGATATATTTACCAAGTCTCAATGTCTCATGCATTTATTAAATTTCTTAACCTTTGTGGTAAGCTAGGTGTAATTGAAATCTTTGCTTTAGCTTAAAGGGGAGTACTTAGGAGTTAGGACAAATAACTTAGTTCCATATTGGTTTGACTATTGTGCTATCTAAATGTTTGTATCACCTTTCTTCTATTTGAAATTTTTATTGTTCTCTCAAATGGTTCTAAAGCAACAACTTCCTCTTGCCGAAGTCTTTCTTTTTTACTTTATTGTTTCTTGAATCATCTTGAAAAGACTTATGTTATTTCTTCTTGTTTTCATCGTTTCCCCATTAATTCTGCACTCGCCAATTGACTTCATTTCTATGTAGGGAACTTGTAGTATTAGGGAAGAACTAAGTTTCAGTCGTCAAGGAACCGCTGGCATTGCAATACGAGCAGACAGCAAAATTGCAGCAACTGCTGGCTGGGATCACAGGTTTTCTTTTGATTCCCTTCATACTTTTCCATTCAATTGCTAGGTCATTATTAATAATGATAAATTAATATATGTTGTATGAACTCCTAAGAAATCCGAACATTATAGAAAAGGACATAATGGTTGCATATTTGTATGCGTAAGTCATAATAGCATGAAAATTTGCACATCTATGGCAGATTGACCATCATTATTTGTTATCTATTCACAAAGGCCGTAAGAAAATATAGTGCCCTCATTTTTTATTTTCATTTAGCGATAACTTTGGATGGACAATGAACTTGTAACCTGGAACTTGAAATACATTGGTACTAGTCTATTGTTAGCCCGATATGTACTGGTTTGTATAACATACGATGTCGAGTTTGTACCGGTCCGGTGAAGGATCGACACTGGAACACAGGGCGGCGCAACAGAACCAGAGGAAGCAAAAAAGCTTTGCGCGTGGTAGAAGCTTCGAAGTTTCGAATGAAGCTTTCGCAAGTGGGAAAATAGTTTCGTTCGAAGTTTCTGCCAGCGGGGGCGAGAGAACACAGGCTGCGGACGCGGGAGATGCTCCGCTCGGTTCAACCGAGACGCTGCTTAGTTCCACCAGTACATACCGGTTCGACTGCCAACCGGACCGACCAGTCGGACTGGTTCCTTAAACCATGCCTTGAACAAAAGAGAAAAGACACATTGGTGGCCTGAGGTGCACTCCTTGTTTTGGAGAGAAGACAGAGATATCTGAGATGCTAAGAGATGAAGTACAAAAGAGAAAAGACACTATAAAAGGATCTTCATATTATTCCTCCAAAGTTGGAGCATATATGTCAATGAAAATGGAAAAGAGCTTACTACTAATATTGAAGGAGTAGGCCATACTCCATCATAGTATGTCGCTACAAGGATAGTGATGAATGCGAGATAGAAGATTGTCTCCTTTTTTGTTTTATTGTTTTGTTTTTTCTAATATGGCGCTGGTTTTGGATGACAAACAAGTTCAAAGATAAGGGGATTGAGTGGTGGGATGCGAGAGCACATCTATTCTCACTCTAAGATGACTGGATGACGCACATGTTTACAGTCATAGTAGTACGTTGTAGTGTGTTCGTCAAGCTATAACCCACTGATATTCTGAACTTCTCCATTGAGAATCACCGTAATTGATGCCAAGGCCACCACCAATTTATTTTCAATCACATTCATCGAGGCATCTATCCTTGATAGCTCACGATAGATTTGATCAGCATCACTAATGCCATCAAAGAGCAGCAACGTGTAAGGAATATGCGAGTGGGAGCTGGAGGTAATCAAGCATCTTGAGACACTGGAGCTTATGGGTAATGGAGTAGGAACCTCAAACACTTTGTAGAAGTGGGAAAGCTGCGTAGACAAAATAGTGAAAAAAATGATCAGCTGAGTAGCGAGCTTTCCATGGTTGATGGCAATTAAATCAGCAACAGGGTGGGTTTAAACAGAAGTACTCAAGTATCGCGACCTTCTGAAGATAGGGAGGCATGAATAAGTTAGGCTTTGAGGCCAAGGGACAATACATATGAGTTAAGGGACAATATATGTCATTCACAAGCACTTACAAGATTGCAATTTGCAAGGGTTCCCTAAATGTTGTCGCCTGTGAGTCTATCCATAAGAGAATCAAGAGCTACATTGACGGGTGTAGATGAGTGGCAAAGTGTAGTATGTCAAATGTGGGTGATAACTAAGCTTTGCAAATACAAGAACAAGGGCGGGTCACTTTGTTGTAAGAATTAGTGTCTTCTACATGACTGCATGAAATTTCTACTGGGAGAATAGCGGGAGGCTTTGGTACGGAAGTTGAAGCAGACAAGGTCGGAAGGAGCTTGAGGGTAAGTTTGCCAAGAAAGGCAGTGGCGAGCAGTGAGCCAAGAAAAGTGTGCTGCTGGCAGCATTGGAAGGGAGGTGAGTGTTTTCGGAGATCTGCAGAAGAATTATAGGGTTGTAGCTTGCATTTGAACAGTGTCTTGAGATTCGATTATAGCAACGCAATAATGGTTAGGAGGTTTAATGCGTTGTTTTACAGGTACAAACAACATAATCTCTTGTGCACTATTGGACTAAGAATATATGAACTGAGAGCACAAATAAGGAAGCAGAGAGAGTGGGTAGCAAGGATTGAGTTTGAGTGATGAACTAAGCAAGGGAATGGATGTATGTGAAAAACTCTACATGGTGTTGCAAAACTATTATTATTGTGCATGCTAAACACTAACCTCAAACAAGAACGAGGAAAGAATAACAAGAACAAGAGGGGAGGTGGCCAGGGTTTAGAACTATGCTCTGATAGAGGATAAGAGGAGAGAGGTAAAATTAAAATATGTACAATGACCTACTATAATATTTAATAAAGTTATACCACAGGTTAATTAAAACTAAGTAAAACCGTATAACTGAGAATAACTATAATAGTTAGTAGATCCTCATTTGCTACATTTTATGCTTTCCAACAATCTTTATGTACAAC
This sequence comes from Costus pulverulentus, assembly GCA_027562315.1. NCBI lineage: Eukaryota > Viridiplantae > Streptophyta > Magnoliopsida > Zingiberales > Costaceae > Costus > Costus pulverulentus. The sequence continues at coordinate 540,697 of CM050445.1, forward strand.
TTATCTCTCATCAACAAAGTTGTTGACCAAGTAGGTAGGATTTGCATTTGAATTTGTTGTTTCTTCTACTACTTTAGGAATATGTATGAAGTGGGCGCTAGGGATTTCTCCAAGTGTTCTTACTCTGAAGCTTAAGTTAGATCCGGATCGTCATGTAGTCAGCAAGAATAGAATAGTGAGTTGATGTATGTGTTCGGGGGGACAATTAGGACATGTCTTGATTACCTTACCAATGTAGCCTTTAATGTGCATGCTTGCATGGGCATGATGTTTAGCTAACTACGGTTGCATCCTTGATGTGACTGGATGCCTTGATGATGGTGCACGTGTATCATAGTATGATGCTTGCCTAACATTGATGTTGTGAAGTGCCTTGACTTAGCAATAAGTAGTTAATGTTGTTGTCATTATTGTAGAGTGAGAGGCGATTACATCTTTGGCATGGACCACACAAGAAGCTTTGTGGGAAATTAATGTTATGAGGCTCATCACTTAGAAGGTATCTGAGTGACCCAAGAGCTTAAGAGTTGAAACCTTGAGAACTTGTTTGTTTGAAAGTTAAAAGGATTTGTCATCTAAGATGTATTTGATTAATTAGAATTGAGAAGCTAGCACCCAATAACTCAAGTAGAGTTCCAAGTGAGCCAAGCAAAGGTTCCAACAACAGAGCCCTGATTACTTGAGCAATACTATAGTGACTCTGGGCCATACGCAAGATGTTGATTACTTGAGAAAAGTTTCGAAGTGATCCAAAATTGCGTGACAAACCAAATGTGTGCCAATATGTTGGAAGATTCAAATATGCTCGAGCGGTATGGGTACTTGACATGTTAAATGTACATATTGCTTGAGTGGATTTCCATAAGCTAATTCGTATTTGTCCATATCAAAACCTATAAAAAAAGATATAGGGAGAAAATTTTAAAATCACAACTTGTTGATAAGGAAAACGTCAAGTAATCAATGTAGCAGATCTAGTAAGCCCAGTGGGCTATGACAAAAGAATAACTTTTTAGAGTTTTGGGATGGTAGTTAAGAGTATGTGGAAGTGGACTTGACAACAAGTAGATCACTAGAGGATATTCCATATACAATTTGTTGTAAGACTAGATTGCAACTAAACCCATGACTCCTAACCTGGTCCATCAATGAAACAAACCTGCAGTCCTCTAAACCAGAATGATACGCCCCTTGTCTGTAAGGGTTACTGCAATGCAAGTCATTGTTAAAGCTCTAAAATTCTCTATATGGCATGACTAGTATGACCGTTAATCAAGACATCACAACTAGATAATAAATAACAAGACACGATTCTAAGTCAAACTACTTGATTACATCAAGTTGTGGCTCCTTAGAACCATCAGACTAGTGATATGACGATCAACGATGAGTTTTTTGACAATACATGTGGATTCTAACTTGATGTCTACCATGACCTCTAACTTGGGCACTAAGTCTAAGTTGCCCTCATGATTAATAATTTAACCAAAGACAAAACTACATGAAACTAATGATCTAGGGCCAATAGTAGCAAACTAATCAAACTCCAGAAAAGGTAAATCCTCTTCAAAAAGGATTTATAGTGGTAGCATACTGAAGATCAATATTAATAGCAGGAAAATTAAAAGAAATCAATTGAAAAAAATGAAGCATTTCAATCAAAAGTATGAGCAATGTAATCTATTGAAAGAGATGAATTAGAATTATTTTGACCAAAAGTATGCATAGAAAACATACTAGCTCAACATGAAACTAATACATCTAAAACTATAAGTAACATACGAAGCATGGATGTTAATCATGCCCAAATTATTATAAACTACGATGAATTAAGTGGATGATTGTGGATAGGTGAAGATGAATACAAGTTGTTTTTTGAACTTGAAAGCGTGGTGCCTGGATAGGTTTGAATACTGATAATTGGTTTGCTTAGTTTCGTCAAACTTGAGCTAAAGGAATTATCTTTAGATTCTACGGCAGAAAGTTAAGTTGAGTTCTTAACCTTGGTGATCGTTGTATTTCACAACTTCATCCTTACAATATTTCATTTACCATCAATGTTAGTGGCCTCGAAAATACCGATTATAACACATGAAGATGTTTAAAATAATTAATTATTTGTCAAGGAAATTCTAGGTCATTGGATATACATATTTGTGTGTATTACTTCATCCTGATAAAAGATGGCATGAATGATCTTTCCACAAATGAAATTGCAGGTACTATGTAAAATAAAGCAGAACTGGAGTGGTATTTATTCATTGAAATAGTGGATACTGGCGTTTGTTTTGTGCCTAGCAAGTGGCAAAAGATTGAGTTGGGCTTTGTAAAAGAAAATAGAAAATGATCAGAAGTTATGCTAAACTACGCTCCTAAATTAAACTTTTCAATGCCGTTATATATCTCTAGTATATGCCTTGTGTTCTTTAGTTTGTACTTTTTTTTGTTGAGATTTAAATCCCTTGATTATCAAACTTGCTAAAAAAAATTCTGGCTCATGCCTCACTTTTTATATGGACCTTTTTTATTGTTTAAATGGGGAACTTACGATTTTTTGTGGATATGATCATAATTTGCAGAGTACGTGTGTATAACTACCGAAAAGGGAGCATACTAGCGATACTTAAATACCACAATGATTCGGTAATGTTGCTTTACTGTTTGTTGTGTTTGAAAATTAATTATCATCATTTGAATTAATAATTCTATTGTGTGCATATTTGTTGCATATGGTTTTGGGCCGTGATAGTATACATTGCTAACTCTACCAACTATTACTTCTCTCTAAATGTACAACCGTTAGTTTTCTATATAAGTGGGTACCCAATTGAAAATGATGATCTTGCATATTGCTACATTTTTTGGAAAAAAAAAAAATAAAGGGCAGCAATTCCTGCTAAACAAATTAGTTAACAATGCAACTTGATTGTGTTTGCATGTTTTGGCTTCTCTTGTGTTGTATTAAAACGGATGTTTTGGCCCCGCTTTGTTATCTTTAACTTCTCTCGTTGCATAATACCTGAAGTTTCTGACGGGGATCAATTCAATCCCAGATAACTACTTTTTGCAAGCTAATTTGACTTAAGGAAGTTATTTTACCTACTAGCTGCAAATTGCAGCGTGGCATTCAATACTAATCTAGGTTTTCGTTTGCAATTTACGGGTGCCTCTTTCTGGTGAAGGTTGGATTTATGAGAGTCGTTGACTGGTTATGTTCAAAACGTGTGTTCCTAACAAAATTGTTTCTAATGTATCCTCTTTTCATGATATCTGCAGTGTAATGCAGTTACGTTTTCAAATGACTGCAAACTGATGGCATCTTGCTCGAAAGATTCCACTGTTGCGTTATGGAACATCTATCCGCCTCGAGTCAATTGAAAAGGAAAATGAAAGGGCCAACCGGGCTGGCTTCTGCAGCATTTGCATGTCACCCAGATCAGAAGATGATGAAAAAAGTTTGTGCCTTTGTACCAGCCCCAACCTCTTTCATGTTAGAGCACTGCTATGAGGCGTCTGTTTATTGGATGCAATTTGTAAATACCAAATGCACAGCTTCATAATTATATGCTGACTGTAATCAATTGCATGGGATATTAGCACTCGTAGTTCGACAAGCCTGCTCTGCCCGATAAACCGGTTATTTTTAGTATCTAAAATTTGTGTGCTTGCGTTAAGCATATTGGATATTATTTAAAAGGAACGTAACCGTAGTAACTTGGGACCTTTTAAGCCTAAACGAAGAGTTGAATAAAAATAGGGAAATCGTGGGAAAGAATTCCATTGACAGAAGGTTGCAATAAAAATTGGAGCCTCGCCTTGCTCCTTTAATTGAACAATGTGGATAAATAAAATAAAATAAAAATCATATCACAGGAACAATGTCATTTCCTCAGACCGTCAAATGTTTATTTGTTGCTTCGAAATAAAAAATCTTAACTGCTTTTAGTATGTTACGTTGTGTTATTCAAAAAGTTCCACCGGTCGAAGACAGTCACTTGACTCGTTTGTATAAGAAAGCATTAAAAAGAGCAACAGTTGGTGTCATTTGTGACTTTCAAATGCGTATCTATTGTACAATATAAGGTTTGAAGATAGCAGCGGAGAAAGAAAAAACAAAAAAGCAAAGAGGAAAATGTGCACACGTCCACTGTCGGCCACTCGCATTGCTTGCCTGTGTCATGACACGAGTGGTCGCGTTGCTTGCCTGTGTCATGACACAAGCACCTCTCTTACTCTCTTTTCTCCTCTTCTCCGGCTCACTCAGCCCTTTAGTTTCAGTCCACTGCTGCTTCGAACCCGTACAAACCAAAAAAAACTAGCTGATTCAAACCCATTTTTAAAATATTGGTACAATCTTCCTTCGCAGTCTCATCAAAGCGATGAATCAACAAACCTCAAGAAGACAAATATCAACGTTTTTCAAAATGGGTCCTTTGGCTGCCATCTAAAACCGAATGATATAAAATAATTTCAGATGCTTACAGCCATTTCAGCACTTGCATCCGTCATAAATGCCAATTTTGCCCAAATCAATCACAACAAAGAAATTTCATTTTTGGAAAGAGCATAATAAGATAGATTGCTAAGCAGGAGTGTCTAAGCACACAGTCAAAGACTATCGGTATGTAAACAAAAGATTAACTCGTACAAAAATTTCAGCAAGTACACAGGTAGATTAGAAGGCGCAGAAAACTACGAACAATTATTATTCTTGATCCAAGTCAAATGCAATAATTTCCTCTCTGACATCAAGCACTTCCTCGACTTCAACTTCTTTGGCTTCATACTCTTCCTCCTCGTCGCTGACCACCCCATCCCTCAACTGTATCCTCAGCTGCCCCTCTTCCTCGTGCCACTGCTTCCATTTGGCCACCCACTCGTTCCACTGATCCTGCAGCATCTTCCTCTTTTTCCTGTCCTGCTCGTTTAATTGCATGGAAACATCTTGGTCCTCCGCTTCATACTTCTTACTGTACTTCTTCAGGTTCTTCGCAATCTCTTCTTCCTTCTCGGCGCTCAGGAGGGAAGGCGGCCTTGGGCGCCACAGGAACTGCAAGAAGATGAAATTAGACAACAGTTTCAGTGAGAACAATTCCATCTCAACTACTCGAGTGCTACCTGATAGAAATGATCCCTGGATATCCTGTATAGCAGCTTCCCACTGAAGGACCAGATGTGGAATCCGTTCTCCATCTCGTGGACCGAAGTAACAGCCGTTGCAACATACCTGTAACCCGTACGCATTAAAGATTTCACACAAACTAGAGATGCTATTCGTGCCGACCATGGGAAAAGAAAGCTATTGATCCTAGAACCTCTTAAACAACTCACCTTCCAGTGGGATCCCACTCTATGTCAGTAGCCATAAAATGCTCGCCTGTAGACATCGTCTCCAGCTCATCGACATTGTAGAACTCCAACTGACCGTTGAAACCTTTCAGACCAGCAAGCACAATGTAGTGCCCAGCAGGAGACCAATAGAGCGCATTAGCCTGCTTGGCCTTTAGAGTTGTAAGTTTTGAGACTCGCCCTGTGTTCTGAATGGTACGCATAGAGTAAAAACTAATGTCTGGCCTAGGACTGTCTCCATGTATAACAGCAAATCTGTGTCCCTTGGGCTCCCAGGCAAAGGCCACTATCTTGTCATTTTTGTTATCGAGTTCAAGTACCTCAATTGGGATATCTCTTTCCTTGATACGGAAAAGTTCAAAGCCTGTATAAGTGCTCTTTTTTGTTTTCGTATACCTATCAACCTTAACGGCAAGGTATTCTCCATTGTTTTGCCAATACATTTTGCAATCACTGACGCTGAAAAGGTTTTTCTGCCTAAGCTCCTCCTTACCAGGTACTTGGACAAGGCTCACCTGTTAATTAAACTGTCAGTTTTATAAAACTAAAGGAACGTCAAAAGCAACAGAATCTGGTTAGGAGTTTGTTTTACCCTGGCAGGCTGATTTCCACCACCTTGCTCCGGTACAAATAATGCTAATATGGGATCTGTAGGAGACCAACTGAAGTCCAAAACATTATCAACCTTCATAGACTTTTTGTCTATAAGAGTAAATGTCTCCGTTTCATAAACAGAAATAAAATTCTTCCCAATTCTAGCAAAATATTTGTCTTCTTTACCACCACACCATCTGAATCATTCAAATAATCAAAAGAAAAACCAAAGCGAGACTTTAGATGACAATAAAGTTAATAGTATATCACATGATGTATTATGTGATACTGGGCGAGAATCACCTAAATACAGGCCATGGAATTCCAGAGACACCCCCAGTTCCACCAGTTGCAAATTCATCAGCAGTTCCTTTAAAGTCTCGCATCAATTTTCCAGTTCTCACATCAAAAATGTTGATCACAACCCTCTATAACAAGGAGAAAATCAACAATAACAATAACGAGAGGGTAAGAGAAAAATTTTGAATAAATACTTACATGAGTATCACGAGGATTGCTAGGCTCATGACTGCTATAAGTAACCAAGTATTTTTCTCCAGGAGAAAAATCAATCAGGCTCACCTGTCAGTAGACCAGACCTCCAAATCAAGCACATAAAAACACAAGAGATGGCAAAAATGTTTGGAGAATGTAGACCTGCGGATGGGCAAAACGCATCAAACGATTAAAAGTAGAAGCACCACCCCAGACAGCAGCACCCTGCCTATGCACTGTTGCCAAGTATGTTCCGAGAGGGGACCACTGGACAAAGTTCTCAGTCCAGTACTGAAAAGAGCAATATAAAGAATCATTAGCTATACAGCAACTTCATCGAAACAAAAGCTGATGGGGCAGAAGAATTCAATGTATGTGATAGGTAGTTTCCAATTGGACAATAAGACAATGGAGATAAAATAAATAAATAAATAAATACTTGTGTATTGCGGAGATCCGTTACGTTTATAATAGAACTTTAACAGCGTGAACAAAGTCCATTCAAAAATAAAAAATTATAATAAGATTCACTTTTTAGACCAATTATACAAAATTTGATATTAAAATAGTATAACATAAAGAGTCTGAATACCAGGCATATATATGGCTTCAAATGATCCGCATAATGTTAAACATAACAAGTCTTTCTTTTAGCGGGTCAACACACTCTATATTGCAAATAAAATGCCATAAATCAATTGTTAACTTAATTATTGACTGAGTAATTTAAGAAAAGTATAAGCAAGTAACATTTAAAAAAATAAAAAAAATGTTATCAGTTGAGCAACGATAGAAACGAAGTAATGTTTGTGGTTTGACTTAGAGTATATTATAGGATGTTCTGAAAAATTTAGAACAGTGGAAAATTTAGATGCTTACCTGTCGCTGATGGACAAGTTCAGGCATCAACTGCCTGGGGTCATTCCAGAAAACCTCGGTGTTTGATCCTGCACGTATAACAAACTGATCTCTAGCCTTCTCATCAGTAAGCCATTGCTGCAAATTTTCCTGTAGAATAAGAAGTTTTCAAGTAGGAACAATTACTTTCTGAAACCTCATATACATGGAAAAGTTAAGTCAAAAGAATTCACTTCAAAAAGGAATTCACATCAGTGAATCTAGTGTAAACCAGTTAAATAGAACTTAAGAGGCAAATTTAAAGTAATTTTCCTAGCCATGATGGATGAGTATCACTGAAATCATTTACAGAATAGAACTTTCATCAAGGTGAATGGGTTTAACTGCAAAGGTACTTTAAATCACCCAAGTTAGGTGTAAGATTTATAGAAGCATATTTAATGAAGTTACTGTATTCAGGAGACTATCCTTTAGTGCAAGCAGCGATACATAAGTTTGAAACATGCTAGCAATGAACAAATAGCAGCCTGCATATAATGAAACAGAGTTTTCACCAAAGGGATGAATTGCCAACGCTGGAACTCAAGACCACTCAAATTTGATGTGATATTCATTTCAAAGGAACATCTGAAAAGTGGCAGTGCCGGAAGCATGCTTGATAAGTTTTCCATTTGTGAGAGATCATCATTTACCAAGTAGTAAAGAGAGGTTTGATGACGGCTCTAAATGACTGTGTGCATTTTACTTTCTCAATGTTTGCACAAGACGCTTCAAACACAGATCCTCTGAGTGAACATAAAGACGAGGAATTAAAGGATTACCCCAGGTGTGTATGGTTTAATATCCGCAGCTCTCCACTCATCTGGAACATTCATGTACTTCTCGAAGTCATCAAAAAGATTCACTGCAAATATATGTGATTTGTCCAACTTATACCCATTTGTCTTTTCCCTTGCAAGCTCTGCTTCCTGATATATGAAAAAAAACATTAACCAGTATGGAATACGAAATCAAAAACTTCTTAGTCCGCACAGTTCAAGCGGATGCCACAAAATTAAATCCCGGTACCTTCTAACGAAAAATGTCACAACAAGAGATGAAACCCAAATTCAAGCTTTTCATAACTGAATTACCTGAGGAGTATTATATTCAACGAAGCAATACCCTAGACTCTTCTGCGTATCCGGATTAACCGGCATCCAAACTCCGCCTTCTTTTATCGTTCCAATCTGGCTATAGATCTTCTTAACAACACCTTCCAACTTCTCGAATTTCTCCGGCGGAACAACTGGCAGGTTGTCCACCACAATGACGTTCCCAAACCCAGCCTCAAACTCTAGCGGGTCTTCTTGATATAATTCCTCATCATCATCGCTGCACAAAAAAAACATTTTTAAACTAAAAACCGCAGTCCGAAACAAAACATCCAGCAGAAGACCAAAACCGCGCACAATACAATCTGGTGAGTGTATGGTGAGGCGTATTACCTTTTGATACCAAAATCTTCTCCAGGTGGGAGTTGAATTGAATCAACATCAACATTTGATAAGTCAATGTCGTGGCGCCGAGCGATGACTTCTATGTCTTCCATAGAGATAACCTCCGCCATATTTGATGCAAAAGCAGTATCTTTCTGCATAAAATGGAGGCAAAAATTGAAAGAGATGCCAAACCTGCAACGAAGCTAGATCCCTGGTAGTGCTCGAGACCATACTAACCTGTCTGCCTCGAAAACCTCACGCTTATCCGGCGAAGGAAGGATGATGAAGCGATGCGCCGCAGGCGAAGACAGACGCTCGAACTTGGAGGCTGCGGCGGCCACTGCAAGAGTCGATAAAGAGAAGACCAGTTTTAGGGTTAAAAGTTACGACGGGTACAGGAATGGGTAGGGTTTTTAATTTTTGTTTTTACCTTTTAACTCGAGTCAGTTATAAAAACACAAACCAACTTTGAACGAAGTAACTCCGTTTAAATAAAAATATTTATAATTAAAATGATAATAAATATATTTTTTATTATTTATATTTTAATATTAACTATATTTTATTTATTTTAAAATTGAATATTAAGTATACTTTTTTTTTGAACTATACGGACGGAAGTCGAGTAATCTATTATATAATATAAATTCCACTTAAGGTATTTACATGAATATTTGATTAAATATAAATTTACTTTCAAATTTATTTATTTTAAAATATTATATAAAATATAAAAAAAATAAAATAGGAGTAAATATATTTGTGTAATTATTATTCATTATTGTTATTATATATTTTTAAAAATAAATAATATTTTGAACTTATTTTAAAATTTTAATATGGAGTACTTGGTATAAGTCAACACATTATAAACAATACCAATTTTAGCGTGTAGAATTGTGAAGTCAAAGTTATTTATGATATATGTCAATTTTCATAAAATCACTATATTTTTGCTTTTTTACCGAAACACCCTTGGTTTCATTTGCTCGAGGTCCTTTGGAAAAAAACAAAATGTTCTTAAAAAATCAACTATAGCTTGTATGTCTATTCAATCTGTTAAAGTTGAACTATGATCAACGTGAATTGGTTCAATTTGAACTAAATTTTTTATTAAAAAAAAAAACTATAACTGAACTTCTCAAAATTTAAACCAAAACAAAACCATTTCAGTACTTATATTCTCCACATCCATTATATATGTAATGCCCAAATCAATCACAACATAGAAATTTCATTTTGGAAAGAGAATAACACAGTAGATTACTAAGCAGGAGTGTCTAAGTACACTGAAAGCTGGGGAAAAATTAGAAGAAAAAGAGAAAAATAGAAAAAAAAGTATAGACTTATTTACTCGGACAAGTACACTGAAAGCTTGGGAAAAATTAGAAGAAAAAGAGAAAAATAGAAAAAAAAGTATAGACTTATTTATTCGGACAGATGAATAATTTAAAAGAAAAAATAAGAGGAAAAGTTAGGCATAAATTCCTCTATTTGCTTTTCGAAACTATATCTTAACTTTACTAATTTAACATTTCGCTTTTCATCGCACTGTTGCTCGTTCTCGCTCATTACGAACTTTTCTTGACTACTCATCCTTGCCGTCACTGCTCAAGTTTGTCGTCATTGTTTGATCTCACCGCCACTACTTGTTCTTGCCACCACTGCTTGTTCTTGCCGCCACTGTATCCTTGTCATCGTTGTTTGTATTTAATATTTAATATTTAATAATTATATGATATTATTAATATATATATATATATAATATGAGTTAAAAAATAAAAATTGATTGTGTATATATCAATTCTTAAAAAAAAAATTTTCCTTCAAGTATATATACGGAAAGAAAATCTATAATATAATCCATTTATCTTTGTTTTTTTTTTCCTTTGCACTTTTCATCCCTCCAATAAACACGAAAGACTATATGCACGTAAATAACAAAAGATAAAACTCGTACAAACATTTAAGTAAGTCCTCTAGTAGTTATTATTCTTGATCCAAGTCAAATGCAACAAGAGGTCAAGCACTTCCTCGACTTCCACTTCTTTTGCTTCATACTCTTCCTCCTCGTCGCTGACCACCCCATCCCTCAACTGTACCCTCAGCTGCCTCTCTTCCTCGTGCCACTGCTTCCATTTAGCCACCCACTCGTTCCACTGATCCTGCAGCATCTTCCTCTTTTTCCTGTTCTGCTCGTTTAATTGCATGAAAACATCCTGGTCCTCCGCTTCATACTTCTTACTGTACTTCTTCAGGTTCTTCGCAATCTCTTCGTCCTTCTCGGCGCTCAGGAGGGAAGGCGGACTTGGGCGCCACAGGAACTGCGAGAAGATGAAATTAGACAAACAGTTTCAGTCAGAAAAATTCCATCTCAACTACTCGAGTGCTACCTGATAGAAATGATCCCTGGATATCCTGTATAGCAGCTTCCCACTGAAGGACCAGATGTGGAATCCGTTCTCCAGCTCGTGGACCGAAGTAACAGCCGCTGCAACATACCTGTAACCCGTACACATTAAAGATTTCACACAAACTAGAGATGCTATTCATGCCGACCATGGGAAAAGAAAGCTATTGATCCTAGAACCTCTTAAACAACTCACCTTCCAGTGCGATCCCACTCTATGTCAGTAGCCATAAAATGCTCGCCTGTAGACATCGTCTCCAGCTCATCGACATTGTAGAACTCCAACTGACCGTTGAAACCTTTCAGACCAGCAAGCACAATGTAGTGCCCAGCAGGAGACCAATAGAGCGCATTAGCCTGCTTGGCCTTTAGAGTTGTAAGTTTTGAGACTCGCCTTGTGTTCTGAGTGGTACGCATAGAGTAAGAACTAATGTCCGGCCGTGGACTGTCTCCATGTATAACAGCAAATCTGTGTCCCTTGGGCTCCCAGGCAAAGGCCACTATCTTGTCATTTTTGTTATCGAGTTCAAGTACCTCAATTGGGATATCTCTTTCCTTGATACGGAAAAGTTCAAAGCCTGTATAAGTGCTCTTTTTTGTTTTTGTATACCTATCAACCTTAACAGCAAGGTATTCTCCATTGTTTTGCCAATACATTTTGCAGTCACTGACGCTGAAGAGGTTTTTCTGCCTAAGCTCCTCCTTACCAGGTACTTGGACAAGGCTCACCTGTTAATTAAACTGTCCGTTTTAGAAAACTAAACGTAAAATGCAACAGAATCTGGTTAGTAGTTTGTTTTACCCTGGCAGGCTGATTTTCACCACCTTGCTCCGGTACAAATAAGGCTAATATGGGATTTGTAGGAGACCAACTGAAGTCCAAAACATTATCAACCTTCATAGACTTGTTGTCTATAAGAGTGAATGACTCCGTTTCATAAACATAAATAAAATTCTTCCCAATTCTAGCAAAATATTTGTCTTCTTTACCACCACACCATCTGAATCATTCAAATGATCAAAAGAAAAACCAAAGCGAGACTTTAGATGACAATAAAGTTAATAGTATATCACATGATGTATTATGTGATACTGGGAGAGAATCACCTAAATACAGGCCATGGAATTCCAGAGACACCCCCAGTTCCACCAGTTGCAAATTCATCAGCATTTCCTTTAAAGTCTCGAATTAATTTTCCAGTTCTCACATCAAAAATGTTGATCACAACCCTCTATAACAACAAGGAGAAAATCAACAATAACAATAACAAGTGGGTAAGAGAACAATTTTGAATAAATGCTTACATGAGTGTCATGAGGATTGCTAGGCTCATGACTGCTGTAAGTAACCAAGTATTTCTCTCCAGGAGAAAAATCAATCAGTCTCACCTGTCAGTAGACCAGACCTCCAAATCAAGCACATAAAACCACAAGAGATGGCAAAAATGTTTCAAGAATGTAGACCTGCGGATGGGCAAAACGCATCAAACGATTAAAAGTAGAAGCCCCACCCCAGACATCAGCACCGTGCCTATGCACTGTTGCCAAGTACGTTCCGAGAGGAGACCACTGGACAAAGTTCTCAGTCCAGCACTGAAACGAGCAATATAAAAAATCATTAGCTATAAACCAACTTCAAACAGAACGAAACAAAAGCTGATGAGGCAGAAGAATTCAATGTATGTGATAAGGTAGCATGTTTGTGGTTTGACTTAAAATATTATAGCATGTTCTGAAAAATTCAAAAGAGTGGTAAATTTAGATGCTTACCTCCTGATGGACAAGCTCAGGAGTCAACTGCATGGGGTGTGTATCTCTGAAATTCACATCAATGATTCTAGTGTAAACCAGTTAAATAGAACTTAAGAAGCAATCTACAGTAATTTTCCAAGCCATGAGGGATGTATATCTCTGAAATCATTAACAGAATAGAACTTTCATCAAGGTGAATAGGTTAACTGCAAAGGTACTTTAAATCACTCAAGTTCGGTGTAAAATTTATTGCAAGGAAAATGCTATGATATTTGAATATAGGTAGAAGCATATTTAATAAAGTTACTATTTTTAGGAGACTATCCTTTGTGCAAGCAGCGATACATAAGCTTGAAACATGCTAGCAATGAACACATTGCAGCCTACAGAGCATATAATGAAACAGAGTTTTCACCAAGGGGATGAATTGCCAACGCTGGAACTCAAGACCACTCAAATTTGATGTGATAATTCCATTCAAAGGAACATCTGAAAAGTGGCAGTGCCTGGAACTATGTTTGATAAATTTTCCGTTTGTGAGAGATCATCGTTTACCAAGTAGTAAAGAGAGGTTTGATGACGGCCCTTAATGACTGCATGCATTTTACTTTCTCAGTGTTTGCACAAAACGCTTCAAGCACAGATCCTCTAAGTGAACATAAAAACGAGGAATTAAAGGATTACCACAGGTCTGTATGGTTTAATATCCGCAGCTCTCTCCTCATCTGGAACATTCATGTACTTCTCGAAATCATCAAACAGATTAACAGCAAATATATGTGATTTGTCCAACATATACTCATTTGTCTTTTCCCTTGCAAGCTCTGCTTCCTTATACATGAAAAAAAACATTAGCCAGTATGGAATACGAAATCAAAAATATCTTAGTCAGCACAGTTCATGCGGATGCCACAGAATTAAAACCTAGTACCTTCTAAAGAAAGATGTGACAACAAGAGATGAACCCGATTTCAAGCTTTGCATAACCGAATTACCTGAGTAGTATATTCAACGAAGCAATACCCTAGAGTCTTCTGTGTCTCCGGATTAACCGGCATCCAAACTCCGCCTTCTTTTATAGTTCCAATCTGGCTATAGATCTTCTTAACAACACCTTCCAACTTCTCGAATTTCTCCGGTGGAACAATTGGAAGGTTGTCCACCACAATGACGTTCCCAAACCCAGCCTCAAACTCTAGCGGGTCTTCTTGATATAATTCCTCATCATCATCGCTGCACAAAAAAAGAACATTTTAAAACTAAAAACCGCAGTCCGAAACAAAACATCCGGCAGAAGACCAAAACCGCGCACAATACAATCGGGTGAGTGTATGGTGAGGCGTATTACCTTTTGATACCAAAATCTTCTCCAGGCGGGAGTTGAATTGAATCAACATCAACATTTGATAGGTCAATGTCGTGGCGCCGAGCGATGGCTTCTATGTCTTCCATAGAGATAACCTCCGCCATATTGGATGCAAAAGCAGTATCTTTCTGCATAAAATGGAGGCAAAAATTGAAAGAGATGGCAAACCTGCAACGAAGCTAGATCCCTGGTAGGGCTCGAGACCATACCCACCTGTCTGTCTCGAAAACCTCACGCTTATCCGGCGAAGGGTGCGTTTGGGATTGCATGTGAGGCTGCAAGTCAAGCGGGTCAAACAGCGGCGGCATCTGTGGGGCGTTGACCGGACCGTTTGACCCGCGTGATTGGAAAAAAAGGGAGGCGCGCGACGTAGAGGGGAACTGCAGCTGTGCGGCGTTGAACGGCCTGTTTGTAAAAAAAAAAAAAAAAAAAAGGCGCGCGCGCCTGCAGCCGTTCCCCTTCGGCCCCCTGCAGGTCGCGCGAATACGCGCAGCATCACGGGGTTCTAACCCGGCCCATTTGTTTTCTGTTTTCCCCTCTTAACCATACAACCCAATTTCCTTTTAAATATTAAATTATATATATGTAATATTTATATAATAGTTAATATATGAAAATATATATTTTAAAAAAATATAAAAGTATATAAATAATATATATACTTTATAGTCCGATCCCACAAAAGCACCTTTATAGTCCTCCTCGTGTACGTTGATGATGTTATAATAGTAGGAAATAACTTGCAGGAAATCGAGGAAGTTAAAAAATTTCTCAAACGACATTTCAAACTGAAGGACCTTGGCCAACTGAAATATTTTCTAAGCATTGAAATTGCAAGGTCTAATAAAGGGATCGACATCTCACAGAGAAAATATGCATTAGAGATTCTTGAAGATGCTGGCTACTTAGCAACAAAACCAACAAAGTGTCAGATGGAACAAAACTTATCTCTAAGTCGATATGAAAGAGATCACATCTCTGATCCACCATCGTACAGAAGACTCATTGGAAGACTCATATACTTGACAGTTACTAGACCAGATTTGTCATATGCAGTTCATAATCTAAGCCAATTTATGGACAAACCGAAAGTCCCACACCTGAAGGCTGCACATCAAATCTTGAGGTACGTAAAGCAAACATCTGGGCAAGGACTCTTCTTTCCTTCAGAAAATCCAATGCAATTAAATGTTTTTTGCGATGCTGATTAGGGAAGGTGCCTAGATACATGAAGATCTGTCACAGGGTATTGTGTTCTTCTTGAAAAAGCCCTAATTTCATGGAAGACAAAGAAGCAAGCGACTGTATCAGGCTCAAGCACTGAAGCTAAATACAGATATATGGCAACTACTTACTGCGAGATTTCTTGGCTGCATACACTCATGCAAGACCTAAACGTCAAGCAATTACAACCAATGGAATTGCACTGCGACAACAAAGCTGCACTTCACATAGGAGCAAACCCGGTATATCATGAACGAACAAAACACATAGAGATAGATTGCCACTTGGTACGAGAAAAGGTTCAGCAGGGAATAATTAAACTACAACACTTACCAATCTCTATTCAACCTACACATCTTCACAAAACCATTGAACTTAGCGCAACTTCAAGTCATGCTCAACAAGTTAGGAACGATTAACATCCACTCCAAACTTGAGGGGGAGTGTGTTAAGGAATCCAGAATTTGTGTTTGATTGGATGACATATTTTCTTATCACTTGAGGTTCTATTTGGAAACATTGTATAGATTCCAACTCTGCCCATATACTAACTTGGGCCATGAGTCTCATTGTATATATATGTACTTGTAAAAGCAATTGAAAATTATCGGGTTTTTCACATCGTCTTCTTCCTCTTGCTTTCTTTTCATAGTTTGTCATATTTTTAGTTCAAAATTACTCTTGGAACTGTTTAAAATTAGTCTAGAGATAGAACCTACCCAATCAGAAGACTCAAGTCAATTTTTCATATAGGGATCTTATTATGAATGTTTCCTTCCTTCTGCATATCATTCTTAAAATTAACTTGGCAACAAATTCAACTTGTCGATATGAAAATAGTTTAATTAGGCTTAATGTATCAGTAATATCAATGTTTTATCAATTATTTCTTTATACAAGGACTGGCCACTTCCATTTGCAGAACAAATCCCTCATCCGCAGCTCAGATGTGTCAATACGTTCATTGCCGAGGGCCGATGATACTAGTTGTGACCTCATTTACCGTCAGTGTTGTCCCCTCTCCCTGGTTGTTGTCGCCTGCTCCTGTGCCAAGAAGGTTACTATGGTTCCCGGTAGCAGAAGGATAGTGTGTGCCACTGCTTTCACATTCCTCTATGAGGAAGGCAGGGGCCTGAGGATTTGGCTTAGTCATCGAACAGCTGTTTAGCATATGCATAACCAATAGCATGCTTGGTCTCTGTGAGGGGTTAGCTTGAATGCAAAGTAAAGCAATGTGTATGCATCTCAAAGCTTCTTCCTTGTTGTACTGTTGGCCCAAGTTTGCATCAACGATCACTAGTGGCTCTCCTTTTCTCCAATTCTTCCACGCCTGCATATATCATATCATATAATATACGTTTGTTTGTACGTATCATATACCATATAATAAATAATATAAGCATACGTCAGATTGCAGATTCGAATAGTGAGCAGATTCGTTGAAATGGTTGATTGATCGTCCAGGTATGACCACCAGTGCTAGCATTCCGTAGCTATACATATCTGATTTGGTGGAGATGTATCGATTACAAGCATATTCTGGAGCAATGTACCCGCTGTAAATTGCGACAAATTAACCATCGCTGGTGTGCTTAATTAGACAACAAACTGTGAGCTTTTTCTTGAGCAAAGCGATTCAACATTAATTTGGACTTACTGTGTCCCAACGATTCGGCTAGCGCATGCCTTGGAGAGATCGGCGTCGTGCAGCTTTGATAGGCCAAAATCTGAGATCTTCGGGTTCATGTGTTGATCAAGCAAGATGTTTCCAGGTTTTAGGTCTCGATGAATCACCCTGATGCGAGATTCATGGTGAAGGTAAGCCAGCCCGCTTGCAATCCCTTGAATGATCTTGTAGCGCCTTTCCCAGTTTAATTCGCCGCGTCTTTGGGAATCTGCGCCACTATCATTTATGTACAGGTTTCGACGATGTTTTCTATTTGTATATATATTTCAAGAATTAATGAAGGGTATGGTATTTAGGATCATACTGAATAAAATTTTGTCGAGGCTTGT
>CM050445.1:564843-595350 GCA_027562315.1 Costus pulverulentus
AGGCACGGCACGGGCCCGTGCTCAGCACGGCACGAGTATTTGGGCAGTAACGGTCAGAATTTTCGAATTCAGCATGCGTTTTTACCCAAATAGCCCTATAACAGTTTGAAAAAATTTAAAAGTTAGGGATATAATTGTTTTTATGTTATAAAATTACCATTTATTCCCTTTTAATAATTAAAAATAGGGGATAAATATGTAAATTTACACCCAATTCATCCTCATTTGGCCCGTTGGGCCGTATTCGGCTCGCGGGCCGTGCCTGGCCCGCGTGCCGGTTCCGTGCTCACTCTCCGGTGGAACCGTGCCTGGGCTGGCACGCCTAATCGGGCTGCGGGCCATGCCGGGCCCAGCATTTTTCCTGCCACCAGGCACGACACAATTTGAAATGGGCCGTGTCAGGCACGGCCCGCCAGGAACCGGGCCGAGGCGGGCCCGGGCACGGCCCATGGCCACCTCTACTCATATCGGGTTACCCATATGGTTTTCCTATTCGTTGCCCTCGGCATAACGAATTTGTTAACGACCTACCCTCAGGTCTAGCTCAGAGAAAACCAATGCTTTCCCTAGTCGATCTCTCAGATCAGGGATAAGCAGTATAAGATAACAGTCCTGCACTGTTATCTTATCCAAAGTTCGATAGCCAACCCAGAACCTTAGCGACCCGTCCTTCTTCTTTTGGAAGAGAACTGGGGCTCCATAAGGCGATATCGTAGGCCGAATGAACTCGGCTTCGTGCAATCCACTCAATTGCTAACGAAGCTCGACCAACTCCGTTGGAGAAATACGGTATGAAGCCTTTAGTGGATGAGTGGATCCTGTCACAAGCTCAACTTGTGATCGATCACTCTCCTCTGGGGAAGGTATTTAGGAAGCTCCGAGGATAACTCGTCGGAGAACTCTTCCAACCAAACCTTCACCATCGAGGTGACCTCTCCTTCACAAGGAGAGTCGTCAACCCATGCCTCTCTATGGCACAACCCTACCGCTAGGGTGTTACTGACAAGGAAACCTCTTGTCTCCAGCATCACCTGGGCATACCGCCGGATGTAGTCCCGTATGACCCAGTATGCTTTAGTCGTTTTAAGGTGTCTTACGCAGCCCACGACAAGTTCCCTGAGTAGGAACAAATCCTTAATCTCATTTAGTTGAGCTTTCCACACGAGAGCTTAAGGGTCGGATCGAACCCCAAAAGGCAGTGTGCGGCCTAAGTCCGCCACCACAGCTTTGCATCTCTAAAGAGATACGTGATACCATTATGTACCTGCTCCTCAGCAAGATCCTGGGTATTCTGGAAATTTAATTCCAATACTCCAAAGGAAGTCCTCGACTTCCTCAACGTAGCAAACCCTTGAAAAGGGTGCTAGCTCGTGAGCACGCCGTCTCACGACGGTGACACAACCACTTGATAGCGATCCGCAAGTGCATGGATTTATCGAAGTAATAAAAAGATATCGTTCCCAACGAGGACTACGTAGTTAAGTACTGACTTCTTGATATGTTTGAATTCAGACGGAATCAATCTTTGGTTGTTCTAACTTCTACGCACGACAGAAACTCAGAAACAGCTTTTAAGGGACTTGAATTCTAAAGCATCGGGAATTCATGGGTTCGCCACACTGATAAACATGAATTGTGTAAAGATAACTCAGTCAATAAATTTATCTATCCTGAAAGGTACTTTCCCTAAGGTATATATCACTTCCACCCGGAGCATGATATATTATCTAATTAGATTAACTCCCTACTCTCATGACAGTTAACCTAATTAGACCCTTTGAGTTCTGTGAAAAGCAGGTTAATTCCTTCAAACGAATCTGAACTACTCTCGTGATCGGATTCGTAGGTTTAATCGAACTAAGTCGGACGTTAGCGATTCACCTCTCGGTCCTTTTCGCAATGTCTAAGACATAAAGTTACTTAGCCAAGGTAAATTACGGGATACATGCAATTTTAATCAAATCATGAAGATAAAATTATATAAAAAGAGCAAAAGTATAAATCAATCCATGCAAATCAGTGGGCTACGCCCAATCAATCCCGAAAAGGTATCTACTCGCTCATATTATCTAGAGAATACATGTTTTTGATGAACATGAAAGATATCATAAAAATCGTAAAGAAATCACAAAAAGGATGATGGAATCGTCTTCTCCTCAGTCTGGAGATGAGGATTGATGGATCAATCATCGAAATTGTGTGAAATCTCACCGGAATATGCTTCGAAATCAAGTCATCGCCCTTGTCATCGCCGCCGCTCGTGTTCATCCGCTTCGAAGCCCCTAAACCCTCCAAAAATTTGATCTTTTATAGTTGGATCGGTTTAGAACTCATTAAGGAACGGTTCTGCGGAGTTTGGTTCAAATCTGGTTTGAATCGGTGGAGAAACAAGTGAAAAACTCGTCGGGCGGAAGTTTTTACGACCCGTGATATGTTTACGGCTGAGCCCGTAAATGTTTCTGTGTGCAATGCTTTCGGTCACAGAAAGTTTCATGGCCCATGATGGAATTACGGCTTCACCCGTGAAAGTTTCTGTTTCTTCCAACACTTGGCCATTTTTAACTTCCGTTCGTCGTCGCGTTCACGGCCGAATCCATATTCACGGCCAAGGCCGTAAATGTCTCGTTCTTCATCGTTTTTACCCCAAATTTGACGTAAAGGCTCGTGATCTCCTTGGGAATCATGCTTTGGCTTCAAAACTCTTGAAATCTTTCATTTTTACGTCATTTTACTTATATTTTCATTAAAACCAAGAAAAGTGAAGATTCCGTGCAAAGTAAAGTAAAAGTACTAAAAATTGCATAAAATCATTCAATTAAGTCCAAAATATAATGTAAAATATAGGCAAAATCATGGTGTAAATGCAACGCATCAAAATACCCTAGACTTAAAATTTTGTTTGTCCTCAAGCAATACACTGATATGAATAAAGAATGTAAAGACAAAGAATGCTCATTTGTTTTTGCCCCTCATAATATCCTTAGTCCACAAATTAAACAATCAATCTTTTAAACTCAGGTAATTCAAGAAAGATCATAATAAAGATAAATCGTCAAGAGTTTACAATCCAAGAAAAATAAAATTCACAATTCATGTCATAGTATTCATTTTTCACATACTAAATATCAAATACTTTCAACTTAATAAATCCATCTTACTCAACAGATAAAAATTTATTTCAAGAATTTTGGTGATGTTAAATATAAGGGATTTTTAAAGCAATTTGATCTTTAAACGGTTATATGCCCTTTCCTGTTAGCATCATAACATTATTTAAAGTATACCACAGAATAGTATAATTTAACTCATAATCTCAATCATAAAGTCAGCAGAGTTGTCCACATAGCTTACAACTTTCTCTTTTTCTTCACTTTTTTTTTTCAATCAAGTCATGGAGAAAACCGGCCAGTGGCATGGTATTTAAGTCGTTATCAATCCTTCTGCAAGAGGGATAAATATTTATTTTTAAGATTTTCCCTCTGTTATTTGATCGCAACAGACTTAAAGTATACCAACTCGTGGTATAATATAACTCATGACTATAGATTTCTCAACTAGAGGAGTTGGAGCAAATCTCAGTTAAATATCACCAAATTTCTATTCATAAAAATATTCCATCAAGCAAGAATAGATAAATTAAACTTTAAGTACAAAAATAATATGCATGTGTCGCATGAACATATAACAATTCACAAATGTATTTTATCAATACCAGAATTGAATTTACCCAACAATTTAAGTTTACATGAAATTTCAAAAATTCCTAAGTCATCAAATCAATCACTCAAAATATTTTCTAATTCTAAAATTAAGGATAAAACAAACTTGATTATTCCTTAACAATCATAAACATTCAAAATTCATATTTGTAAAGCTGTAAAAACTGAGAAAAATATGAAAATAAGCACCTTAGACTTAAATTGTTGCATGTGTGGAAATATTAAATCAATGAAGAATTTCAAAATTTTTTTTGCAAAAGTTCCCTTTGTATTTGCTGGCGAAACCCTGTACAGTTATATCAAAAATACTAAATACAACTCAGAAAAATCCAGAAAATATACCACATCAAAGATATTCAATTTTTACATGGTAATCAGTTTTCAAACATCAAATATCGTCTAGTTTCATCAATCAAATCACAGTTTTTACAATACTGAGTTACTATTCATTCTAAATATCAAGCATATGTATCAGAATAGCTCTCAAATGCATAAACTCATCAACAAAATATCCAAAATCATCATAGAACACATTAGACATGCGATGAATACCAAATGTACATAAAACCATCACAACCATATTCAGTTCAGCATCCTAAGGTCAAATGCTGTCTAATATATACAGTGCCAAGTTAAATGTCAAATATCCAAATGGATCTCACAAAATCATGATACAACGCACACATACACAAAAGAAAGAGAATCATAAAAGAACTGTGTGTGGTCGCATCGGCAACGAGTCTACTAGATCCTGTGCATGGATGAGATAATTGTGAGATCACATGCATAAAATCAAACCATAGCCGCAAAGCGCGTAAAAATGAAATACGATACTCACAAAATCAATCAATCAGTCTCTGTGCGCTCGGAGTCCTCCTTGTCTCTGGTACGTCTAGCCGATGATGATGGGAGATGACGCCGTAATAACTCCTCTATCGCGCGTAAAGAGTTGAGTGCCCTCGACTGTCCCTGCTTAAGTCGCGATATGTCGTCGCGCATCCTCCTCTGCTCGGCTTGCATTTGCTCCAATGAAGGATCTGATCTTGCTGAAGTGGACGGTCTGGCAGATGAAGACGGCCGATCAGCGGCTGATGGGGCGACTGGAGGAATGTGCTCAGTAGATCTCTGCGGTGATGGAGATGAAGTTGCCTCTCTAGGACCTCCCCCACGTGTGGGATCCACGATCCAGTTCTGCTGAACACGAATCGTAGTGCGGTTCATGTTTGGCAGCCTCATGGTAACATCTGTGTGCCTAAACATAAGATGGTAGAGCTACCAAGTCTCGTAATCATCTTAATAGCAACGCACACGTCCATGTCTAATCTGGGATTACCCTTTGTTCAACCCGGAAGGGTCAATACCGAGGGCAAGGGCAATCGTGGTAACCATGCCTCCAATAACAAGGACTCCTCTCCGAGCTCTAGCAGTTTTCTGGATCTGCTTCATTAGGAAAAATGAAGTGCTTACTCTGAAACCTCTCAGCATGGCCCATAGAAAGTATAGCTCTGTAGACCTGACCATGCCATCACTCTCTGCCCGCCCGAAGATGGTGTGTGCCAAAACTCGGTGTATGTATCTGAAGACTGGGCTGGACAAATGCGAGGCTCTGGCAGTCCTAGGATCAAACCTCCCCTCAGTAGATATCTCCCGCCAAAATGCTCCCTCAGAAAACTCATGGGGGCGGTGTCTAGTCGCATCCGCGGGGAATCCAAAAATGTGACCTAGCTGGTCCAAAGTAAGTACATGGTCCCGGTTCCTTAACCGGAATGACATCCTCCCTGGGTCTCCGTCATCATGGTTCCTCAGTGTAACCTGAATAGTACTGAAGAACTCCAATGTTAGCTGTACGTAAGTGACATGTCTCTGATGATAAAAATCCTGTCACCCTATGTTCGCGAACAGCCACTGGACATCGTCGAACAATCCTAGGGACTGCAGTACCTGGTCGTCCCAATATCGGGTGCTAATCACTCCTCGGGTGGACAGAGCTCGGTACCTCCTCTCGACCTCTCTACCCCTGTGACGGATCTGACGTGGATAAGGAGCAAGGACAGGAGGCGGTGATCGCGCGCGTCTCCTCTCTAGCTCTGGTGAAGCAGGGGAGGACTCAGGTGATGATAGCACTGGTGATACAGCTGGAGAATGCCCCAATGATGGCTCTGGTGAAGGCAAATGAACCTCTGGTGCTGATACTGGTGGTGGTGTTGGCTGTGTCATCGGCGGTATCTCAAAAACTGGCGGTGGAACTGTCTCAGGAGTCGTAGAAGACTCAAGTGCAACCGATGGTGAAGAGCAGAGCTCCGGTATGTCTACTGATATAAATCCGCAAATATCTCAGGTGATGCCTCCTCCTGATTTAGTAATATGGGTGTACTAGCCTCAGGGACAGGCAGGTGCAGGTCTCCCTGGGCTGAAGAGGGTGATGCAATCTCTGGAGTCTGTGGTGCATCACGCGGAATGTCCACCTCCATAGCCAGAATATCAGTGGGAGTGGCAGATTCTAGTATATTTGTTGGGGGTGCCGGTATAGTGGAACTCTCCACATCCATAGGTGTAGCGTCAGTCTGCATCGCCACTGAATGCACTATCTCTGTCGCTATGGGTGCTGACACTGGGGGTGCAACTGAAGTCTCTATAGTCTCCACCACTGGCGATAACGCCCTGGTGGCTCTACCTCCTCGTGTAGTCATGCCTCTCGTGGTACGCTTCCTAGCGCACCGTCTAGCGATCCTCTGATCGCGGCTCTCTGGCCTATCAGCAGGCCTCTCTGATATAATCTCTAGCACCAGAGAGCTGGCAGGCTCAGACGCTATCGTC
Source organism: Costus pulverulentus (assembly GCA_027562315.1). NCBI lineage: Eukaryota > Viridiplantae > Streptophyta > Magnoliopsida > Zingiberales > Costaceae > Costus > Costus pulverulentus. Next base: position 571,380 of record CM050445.1, read on the forward strand.
TGTGATGTACTAACCACTGAAGTTGTCCTCGGAGCCTCTGGTGTCTGTGCATGTGTCTCGGGCTCTGAGTCTGAATAAACAATCCGCTCAAATCTCTCCGGACAAACTCCAGGAATCATTCTATACACGTATCGTGGCTCTGGTCCAGGATATCTACTCTTCATCACTGCCCCATAGGGCCTAGACCTCACAGATCTCCTCGGTGCCATAATGTCGATCAAATGATCCAAATATATGCAAATATCAACGCCAAATCGTGATGCTACAGTAACTACAAGAGTCGACCGTGAACACGGCGCAAAAACTTGATCCAAAAGTCCAATCTAATGGCACCAAATCGAAACGAGGCGCATGTAATCTTGGTGCAAATGACGAATCTCGTGATTGAGCAAGGAAAACTCACGGATCTGTGCACGAATCGGGCTCGAATCGGACCCTGGCGACAGCGGCGGACAAACGGCCATTCTCTACGATCTTCAACGGAAATCCGGTGGAGAATGGCTGGGAATCACTCGCCGGAAGTGGAGGAAGGTGGGTGGAAGGGTTTCGTCGCCGCTCGCGAGAGGAATCGTCGAAAACCAGCGAATTACGAGCGTAGGCGTAAAACCCTAAGCAGCCGGTTAAGTTTAAACCGTAAGAACTTACGGTCCGTAATGATATCACAGCTTGGGCCCTAAACTCGCTTTAGCGTACAGTGTCTTGTTAACTTAGTCATATTTGCGGTTACGGCTACGCGATAATTACGGCTTGACCCGTAAATGTCGCGTTTTGACTTGGCTTTTCATCAGAAAAATCCGCAAAAATCCCCGAAAAATTCCTGCACCTAAAACATCGAATTCATTAGGATTTCCATATGTAATAGTTCATTAAATGACATGGAGAGGCTTAAAACAAAATAAAAATTAAGAACTACTCCTAGGGTTTATAAAGAAAAATTCAAAACTAAAATAGAAAGATAAGCTGAAATTAATGAAAATTCAGAGCCGGGTTGCCTCCCAGGAAGCGCTTGTTTATGGTCTTTAGCTTGACCAAGACAGTGCTCATGACTCTTCTAGAGGATACAAGGCGCAGTGAATAATTGACAATTGTTGCTCCTGAGACCTTTCCTGTTCATTGTACAGATTTAACTTTATAGCTCTAGGTAGTGTCCATGTTTCAACTTTCTTCGATCCCCCCTTTTTATGCTTTTCCCAATTTTCTGAGAGAGGTCTATCAATTTCAAAATCACTTCCTTTATCAAATTTGTTCTCCTTCACCCCTGGAGATTTATCGGGACCTGCAAAATCAATTCGTTTAGCTTCAGCTGAAAAATCAAAGTTCAACTTACTATCATTCAAATTCAAAGTAAGCTTTTCATACAACATGTCAATTATAGCTCTCGTGCTTGCTAAGAATGGTCTTCCTAGAATGACAGGGAACTTAGCGTTTTCCTTCATGTTAACAACCATAAAGTCAGTAACGATAGAAAATTGATCAATTTTAACTGTTACATTCTCTAGGATACCAATTGGTTGCTGATCAAAACCATTAGCAAATTGAATATAAGTCTCAGTAGGTTTAAGTTCTCCACTACCTACTTCCTCAATTAAGTATGCAGGTATCAAGCTGATACTAGCTCCTACGTCGCACAAAGCCTTTTCAATAGTAAACTTACCAACTTGGCATGGAATTGAAATATCTCCGGGGTCCCTTACCTTTGTTATTTCAGTATTCTTGCTCACCTGGTTTTTCTTTACATCGAACTTACTGCCTTCAGGTTTTCTTTGGTCTGTTTTTCTTACCCTCTGGGGAAAAGGAATTGGAGGAACATATGCAGGCGGACCTACATATTTCTCTTCTTCCCCTTTCTCCTCACAAATTTTTTAATCGAAAGCACTGCTTGCAGATAGATCAATAGGTTCTTCATTGGGCTCTCCAGGTGTCTCGTCGTGTTTGGCGCTTATTGCAGTGACCGCGTTGATGTGCTCCCTGGGGTTCATCTCAGGCTGTTCCGGTAGTCTCCCTATAGGTCTGCTAGCCGTACTAGCTTGCTGTGCGATCTGATTCTCCAACATCTTGTTGTGGGTAGTTAAAGCTTCCACACAAGATGTCAGCTGCTTGATCTGGTCAGCAAGGTCGTCGGTTCTCTTTTGTTGCTTCATAACAACTTCCAATATGGAATCAAAGTTCGACTTAGAGGGCTGCCCGTATTGCCTTCATTGAAAACCCGGTGGTGGCCTGTTATTCTGCTGAGAAAATTGAGAAGGAACTTGCCATTGATTGTTTTTGTAGGACAGGTTGGCGTGGTTCCTAAATCCGGGATTATAGGTTGCAGAATATGGATCATTCGCAGGTCTCTGAGTGTAGTTCCCCACAGCGTTGGCTTGCTCTTGATTAGACTCCTCTTGCGATGAAGCTATAATTTGGCATTCATATGAATCATGTCCTGTTACACCACATACCTCACAAGAAACTGCATTAACTGCACTCGATGGAAAAGATAAAGAATCAAGCTTCTGAACCAAAGAATCTACCTTTGCCGGCAGTGATGTCAAGGGATCATTGTGGTACTTACCAAATCTTGTGGAAGTAGTGTTCCGCTTACTCAACCAGTGGTTATGGTTCATGGCCATATCCTCGAGTAGAGCAGTTGCTTCTTCCAAGTTTTTGCTCATGATCGTCCCTCCAGCCGCAGCGTCCACCATCAATCTGGTATTATAATCCAATCCATCGTAGAAGATATGAATTAAAACCCATTCTTGGAGTTCGTGGTGTGGGCACATGCGCTGGAGCTCCTTGAAGCGTTCCCAGGCATCATAAAGTGATTCTCCCTCTTGTTGTGCGAAAGCTGTGATTTTGTTGCGTAGTTGGACAGTCTTGCTCGGTGGGAAATATTTATTCAGAAATGCCTTGGACAGCTCTTCCCACGTGGTGATGGATCCTACTGGCATCGAGTACAACCAAGCTCTGGCGCGATCCCAGAGAGAAAAAGGGAATAATCTTAGTCTAATCGCATCAGATGAAACTCCGTTACCCTTTACAGTGTCGCAATATTCAAGGAAAACGGCTAAATGAAGATTTGGGTCCTGATTTGGGGAACCCCAAATTGGTTTTGCTGGACCATCGTCATCAGCGCTGGCTTTAACTCAAAGTTGTTCGCCTCTACGTTAGGTCAAACGATGCTAAAATTGAACCCTTCTATGTTTGGTGCCGCGAAGTCCCTCAAAGATTGATTGTTCTAGTTCGCCGCCATCTCTCCTTCTTCATAGATCTTTTTGGTTGCAAATTGCAATCTCCTCCGAAGGCAAAAGGTGTGCTCAATTTCTGGGTCTTTTGGAAGCAAAGCACCTGCACGAGAAACTCTGGGCATACAACGTGTAAGTAAATAATAAAAAGAAAATAATAGTAAAAATCAATGGCAAAAAAAAGAAAAATGTCTAATCTCCTAACTTATCAATTAGTCAATAGTAACTGTCTGTAATCCCCGGCAATGGCACCAAAAAACTTGATAGAGATCCGCAAGTGCACGGATTTATCGAAGTAATAAAAAGATATCGTTCCCAACGAGGACTACGTAGTTAAGTACTGACTTCTTGATATGTTTGAATTTAGGCGGAATCAATCTTTGGTTGTTCTAACTTCTACGCACTACAGAAACTCAGAAACAGCTTTTAAGGGACTTAAATCCTAAAGCATCGGGAATTCATGGGTTCGCCACACTGATAAACATGAATTGTGTAAAGATAACTCAGTCAATAAATTTATCTATCCTGAAAGGTACTTTCCCTAAGGTACATATCACTTCCTTCCGGAGCATGATATAGTATCTAATTAGATTAGCTCCTTACTCTCGTGACAATTAACCTAATTAGACCCTTTCAGTTCTATGAAAAGTAGGTTAATTCCTTCAAACGAATCCGAACTACTCTCGTGATCGGATTCGTAGGTTTAATCAAAATAAGTCGGACGTTAGCGATTCACCTCTCGGTCCTTCTCGCAACGTCTAAGACGTAAAGTTACTTGGCCAAGGTAAATTACGGGATACTGTTGCACAAAATCCGCAAGCGCACGGCTTACCGATGTAGTACTTAAGATATCGTTTCCACAGGGATGGATTGTCAAGTACCAAATTTTCCAATCTTTGATAGCTAAGCGATTGAAAATCTCGGGTGGTGATACAAACTAAGCTAAAAGTGCAATAAAATAAAGGTCCTACAGATATGAGAGAAATCAGGAAATTGGGGTTCACCACGTCTATCAACTTATAAGCGTAATGAAAAGTACTACTTAGAAAATCTTTCGAAAACCAAGGACATGTCCCCTTGAGCCGTACCCCTCTCGGGTGCACAATTCAGCAACTTAGTTAGTCTCCTACTCTCGCGGTGGACAACTACACGATCTACTTAGTTAGTCTCCTACTCGCGCGGTGGACTAAGCGAAAGTAGATTGTGTTGAAATAGGACACGAAGATTCCCCAAGTGGTTTCTAAGACTCTCATTGATATCAAGTCTTCAAGTAATAGAGCACACAGGATTTATCTAGCAGGATCCGTTGATTGTGATTCACCTCTCAGTTGTTACCACAATCAACTAAAGTGAAAACCGATCTGGCCAAGAAACGATAAACACGAATGAAACAAACCAAGATCAAATAGCCTTGAAAGATACATCCAAAAGCAATTCTTAACATTAAGACTTGTAAATCAAAAAGACAGGCTACGCCCAAATCCCGATTGAGGTTTTTACGCTAATACATACATGGATACAACAACAACAAGCCTTCTAATTAAAAAGTAAGGAAACAGAACAAGGTAAAGATGAGAAAAGAATCCAGACAAACTCTTTTCTCTCCTCCTCAAAGAATCCTTCTTCTCCTTGGAATTACTTGCGTTCTTGCGACCAAGCTTTGGGTTCTCGAGCGTAATCCTCCTCTCTTTCCATGGAGCCCCGACTGGGCACTCCCCGGGCCTCTGGGCGCCTCCGGACGCTCCCCCCGGTTGAAGAGAACTCATCTCTCTTATATAGAGACTTCAAGATGTCTCTTCAAGGTGTCCCTTCAATGTGTCTCTTCAAGGTGTCTTTTCAAGGTGTCTCTTCAAGGTGTCTCTTTAAGGTGTCTTTTCAAAGTTGGCGTGTTATCCTCATTTATGAATATCTTTAATTAAATCCTCATTCATGAATGTGTTTCATTAATCCCTCGTTGATGAATGTCTATTAAATATTCATTAAATCCTCATTCATGAATGTCTTTTAAATCCTCATTAATGGCATGTCCCTTGATAGCTCTTGTGATGGCGTGTCCCTTGATAGTTGGCAAACAAAAAAAATGCTGGGCGCGGGTAAATTCTGACTCCCGTCTGTAGCTAAATTTCTTGTCATGAATCCAGATTCACTCGGGTATGTGATCGTACATCCGTATAGCTCTAGAAACGAGTGAATTTTCCTGTATTTAACAAATATGACAAGTAGTGAAGCTTCTGAAGAAAGTTAATGAAATAAACTGGAAAGAGATATAAATGCATGAAAATAGGTCTCGATTCATAGGTAAATATAGGTCTAAAAGACGATATAATTTTGAGACATCAGATACATGCAATTTCAATCAAATCAGGAAGATAAAATTATATTAAAAGAGCAAAAGTATAAATCAATCCATGCAAATCAATGGGCTACGCCCAATCAATCCCGAAAAGGTATCTACTCGCTCATATTATCTAGAGAATACATGTTTTTGATGAACAAGAAAGATAACATAAAAATCGCAAAGAAATCACAAAAAGGATGATGAAACCGTCTTCTCCTTAATCTGGAGATGAGGAATATGCTTCGAAATCAAGTCGTCGCCCTTGTCGCCGCCGCCGCTCGTGTTCCTCCGCTTAGAAGCCCCTAAACCCTCCAAAAATCTGATATTTTATAGTTGGACCAGTTTAGAACTCATCAAGGAATGGTTCTGCGGAGTTTTGTTCAAATCTGGTTTGAATCGGTGGAGAAACAAATGAAAAACTCGTTGGGCGGAAGTTTTTATAGCCCGTGATATGTTTACGACTGAGCCCGTAAATGTTTCTGTGTGTAATACTTTCGGTCACAGAAAGTTTCACGGTCCGTGATGAAATTACGGCTTCACCCGTGAAAGTTTCTGTTTCTTCCAACACTTGGCCATTTTCAACTTCCGTTCGTCGTTGCGTTCACGACAGAATCCATATTTACGGCCAAGGCCGTAAATGTCTCTTTCTTCACCGTTTTTACCCCAAATTTGACGTAAAGGCTCGTGATCTCCTTGGGAATCATGCTTTGGCTTCAAAACTCTCGAAATCCTTCATTTTTACGTCATTTTACCTATATTTTCATTAAAACCAAGAAAAATGAAAATTCCGTGCAAAGTAAAGTAAAAGTACTAAAAATTGCATAAAATCATTCAATTAAGTCCAAAATATGATGTAAAATATAGGCAAAAATATGGTGTAAATGCAACGCATCACCACTCTTGGCTGGTGTTCCAAAGATGTCGTCGCACGACATCCCTTGGGCTACAAAGGCCTCACTTCCTATAACGTGTCATCACACAACACTTATTTGGCCGTCATTGGGCGATCTCTAGGATACGTCGTCGCACGACAATCCTATGGAGACATTGGCTAGTGTTCGGGACACATCGTCGCACAATTATCCCTTGGACCACCACCAAGTGCTCTCTAGGACAAGTCATCGCATGACTGTCCTATGGCATCAATGATTGATGTCTGGGATATATTGTCGCACAATTATCCCATAGACACACTCGACTGCCCACGGAACATGTCATTGCACGACAGTCCCTATGGCCACCTCTGGCCTTGGTCGGTGCTATAGAAGCTACGATAACACGCTTCAGTTACACGACCCTCATAAGATCTGTCTCCGCTAGGGGACAAGAAAATTGAGCCGTGAGGCTCTAGTTGGACTATTCCAACCCTGTCAATATCATTGGAGCGAAGCTCCTCCATATCCGACAGTCTCCATCAGCAACTCAATGCTGTGGACACTTGTGATCATCGCAATGATCACTGCTGCCAACACGTGTACAATGTCGATATACAAGTTGGAACGTGCAGAACCTCACTCTAATACCAGTATGTCACGCCCAGAATTAGGGTAATAAATTTTAAAATAAATTACACCAAAGTCAATACTTTGACTCGCACCTAAGCATGCCCACGCTGGGGCTAAGTGGCTGAACCGCTGATCCAGGCGCGACCGGCAGGAGCACGCCCTCGACGTACTCTTCAGCCTATCCCAGGCAGCCACCTCGACTCTCGTCTCGACAAATCATCGACTGTCACGTGTCCGCTGAGGACCGCTGCACGAACCAGCTCCAACGCGCAACAAAGTACAAGACCCAAAACTCGACGTCGGCGCAGCGCACGTACGAGTTCGGTACACCGAAAAAGAGGCAAATCCGCACGCAGGCGGAGGCGCACACTCGCGCAGGAAACGACGTCACGCAGGACGCCGAGCACACGCCCTAAATCCGACTAGACTGCACACAGGCGGTCGGACTCACCGCTCGCCGAAAGGGGACATCTCGCAGACGTCCGGGACAGACAAACTGGCCAACGCCGGGCAACACCACATATGGCCGGCGCACTTGACCGGAACGTGGAGAGGGGCGAGGAGACGCCGACCGAGAAGGACAACTCGGCCGGGAGCGCGAGGCTCGGGGAGCCGGAGAGAAGAAGACGCCGACCGAGGATAACTGATCGGCCGGGAACGGGAACCGCATCCGAAACCCGTTAGAGGCGCACGCACAGAAAACGAGGCATATGCACACCAACCAAAGCATGTGCACGCAAATTGAGGTAGCGGACCTCGCCTAAGGCTTGCCGAAGCATCATCCAGCGGAGCCCAACCTCGCCGGAGAGCAGGGAGGCGCCGGCGAACCCACCCATGGTCGCCGGACACCACCATGACAGGGAACGAACCCCACGTTCGCCGGGACAGCAGGGGGACGCCGGAGTTCGCCGGACATCACCAGGAAGGGGGCCGAAGCCCCAGTCCCCCAGACGAACCATGCCTCGCCGTTCGGCCTCGATCTCGTCGGAGGCGACAAGATCCAGCGGAACACGGCAAGGGAAGGAAGCAAGAGTCGGCGACACCCGCCGACGGAAACCTACCCGCCGGACGAAGCCGGAGCGGGAGGAGGAGAAGGATTACCTTGGCGGACATCCGTCCGCCGGCTCCACCACCGGCGACACCGAAGACATTGGAGGAGGGAAAAGGGGGCGCCGCCCCTACGCTCCGTCGCTTCCCGTACCGCCGCACCCACACCACCGGGAAGCCGCCGGAAGTCCGTCGCCGCTGCCGGGACCCTCGCCGGAGCCGCACTGGACGGAGGGGAAGAGGATTGAGGGAGCAGTCGGCCGCCGCCGACTTGCGTTCGAGCGAACCCGTCGCATGGACGCGATCACACGGATGCTACAGTAGGCAAGGGGACTGTAGCCCTAACTCAACTTCACCTAACGGGTCGCCCGACCCGCATCCGTGCACCCGGCCCGCCTTTGCCTGCAGCCCGTGAGGGCAGGCCGAATTAGCCGGCTTGGGCCGCGCGTGCGTATGGGCCATATGCCAATAATGGGCATAACAGTAGCCAATAAGACCAGATTACCGATAATTATAAAGATTAAAAGCCCAGGACAGGACAACATTTACTATGGATGAGAAGTTGACATAGATATAATTTATTGATTTGGAAACCAAAATGTGCAGCAACTCATAATCACTAAAAAATCTATGGCAATTGCACCAAGAGCTTGATGATTAAACTCGATGTTTGCCCAACTTTATGCGCACACAAGCTCTACGTCAGTACTCGATCTACAAACCAGCAACGTATGCAGCATCGTGTCCACGGTACACAAATAGATTAGAGAACATTCAGACCATTTTAAAAAGTAGAAATTAGAGGCAGCTCATAGTGACCAACTTAAGCTACAGCTGCAAAGAATGAAGTTTCTGTTGCAAACCCTCTCCAATGCACTTCTCCAGATTGAACGATGTGCAATGTCATGATTAGAAAATGATCATGTTCCCTGATTGGCGTCCAGGGTTCTCCTAGCTCTAAGCACCACTGCAACATAAGATTCAGTCAGGAGATCTTCATGTACTTTCAAGAATTCACTTGTACATCATGCTTCCCTTTGGACCACATCATTACAAGAGCGAAGCCCATCAAAGACATCAAAACAACCTGCATTTATAGTGAAAAATAGAATTAGCAAAACGTGAATGTCTTTTGCTCGTAGGTAATTTCAATTTGGCTTCTGTATTGGCCACGATCTCTACTTTAATCCCTCCACTCTGGTTTAGTTTCAACAGTTGCGAACTAAGCTCTACAAGGGCAATCTATAAAGCCATGTTCGCTTAAAATAATACAAAGCAAATGCGAAAATTTGGTAGAATTGAAACAAACAATAGAGAGATGATTAGTATTGAGCGCATATTCCACCTCAAATGTATGGACTAGGGAATTTGGCTAGAGATAAGTTACCATAGCGGCATTGATAGCAGGAGCATGAAGAGCCCTCACAAGCCAATGTACCTCCATAATTTCCACCATCTCAATTCTCAAGCCTTTTCCAATGTTCTCACTGCTCAGCTCTCTCTTATAGCAGGCTTCCCTTGGGCAACTTAAGTTGGGTTGTTAATATTTGGCTGTTATCATGAACTCTAGGACCAAGGTTTCCTTGGGCAATTCTCAAGCCTTTTCCCATCTTTTCACTGCTCAGCTCTCTTATAGCAAGCTTCCCTTGGGCAACTCGAGGAACAAGGTTAAGTTGGGTTGTTAATATTTGGCCTCACTTGTTATCAATGGGATCAGGGATGCTATCAACGAGAAACATATCAAAGAGGGACAGTTTAGCTAGCCAGAAATCTTAGTTTATCTGAAACAGTCTAAAATTCTCAAAAAAAAGAAACAGCTTTTTTTATAATTACATTGGTAACACTTCGACAAAAGGGGATTTAGTGAAAGCTGTCCATTAAGGATGAAATGGTTGTTAGGTGGTTATGACACCAATCTTTAGAATAAAAATATGCACAAGTTTTGATACGAAGGACACCCAAAGAGCCAAGGTGAAAGCCACCCAACTGAGCAACTCCCAAGGTGCCCTTTATATTGGAGCTTATGTAACTCAGTTCTTAAAGATACCTATTACCGTCTTCAAACACAAAAAAAGATCAGTTTTCTTAGTAGGTTGTTTCTTGACCTTTCTAGAACATTTATAGTGGATTTGATCAAGGTTTTCAATTTCACTACTAGTATATTGTCCCAATGTCAAACCGGTACATTACAGTATATATTGACATGTGCTAGTACTCAGAAACATCCCAGCTAAACAACCTAATCCTTAAACCTTAATTCAAATAGATAAAGATATAATTGTGAGAATCAATTTTCCTTATAGGACAAAACTAAAGTATAACATTAATAAATAGGTGTTATTGTTGAGTTTGAAGATGGCAAACTCAATGGAGTGGTTATAGTGGTCTTTGGGTATGAAAAATTACACTAGACATGCCCAATTAGGTGAATTTTGAATTAAATTGGCTAAAATTGAAACTAATAGTATTTTGAGGATGGTTCACTTTTGGCCATGCTATATTTGCTTTCTTGTTATTCTTCGAGCACATTTGGCATAGCAATAAAATGTCATTCATAGATGTATTGCTCGTATTGATATAATATCTTGAGTTGAATATCATCTTTTCTTTGTATCTTTCCTTTTTTTTACTTTGTGTGTTATATGCTAAGTAACCAGTCTTTGATCTTTTCAACAGCGCTTGTAAGGCTACTGCCCTGGCATTGTTCACATGGTGCCCTCCACAAGGCCTGGAAGTTGGACTTGGCCTTAAAGAGGATTTGAACGCCCATATGATGCCTATAGAAAACTTGAAATGAATACTTCGTTGACGCTTGCCAGGTTCTTTTTATGTGAATAATGTATTAAATGGAAGTGCCATTTCAACTGGTGTTTCACTTGTTTAGAAAACCTATCTCAAATTGTCTTTACTTGGAAGGAATGTTTTGAAATTAATCCTACAACAAAAAGATACTTGCACTGTTTCTCTCTAGTCTTTCTTGATAAGATTGAAATCTTTCCATCCCAAGACTAACCCTATGTTTCTTTGGAGGGAAGGAAAACGGTAAGGAATGAAAAACTGCAAGAAAAGAAAACTCCAGGGAAAGAAAAAAATTCATATCCTGTTTTCTTAGAAGAAAGGAAAAGAAGGAAAATTAATTTCAAAGGTCGGGCGAAGTGGCGTTGTATTTTGTCCAACTTTTCCGTCCGATTCGGGCGGAAAAATTTCGGAGGAAAAGTTATAAAATTTTCCATCCACTTTTCCACTCAATTTTTTCCTTTCACCCAAGGAAACAATGGAAAATTTATTTTTCTTTCTTTTCCCTCTAATTTTCCTCCCAAGGAAACAGACCCTAAAGTATTGAGTCTCATTTAGAGTATTTTGGTAATCTAAATTTTGCTCTGCCTACATTTTTTTTCTCTTAGTATTTTTGCAAAGGATAGTTGTTTTTCCAATCTTTAATTATTTCCATTGACTTGTCCTTCTAAGTGACACATCCAAGTGGGAATAAATAAATACTAAAAGACTTGTTACTCGAGAAATAACATGTGACCCTTTGAGCTATAAAGGTCTCCTATACTATAAAATATTTGTGAGCCTGATGTTACCTTTGTTAATGATTAATAAGTTATCATGCCTTAGTTTGACTCTTGCCCTACTGAAGGAAGAGGGGCAGATTGGGCTCAACACAACCAATATATGAGTTGATCATATCATACTTGCGGGTTAGATTGGATCTTTCAAGCCTTTTGACAACCAAGTGCAAAACGCTAACACAAGTAGCAGCAACTCAGGTTATTCATTCACCAGTGACCAATTATAAAACACTGACCTAGACCTTGGATGACTCACAATCCAACCCACTTTATTGGATTTTCCAAGCCCATGGCAACCAAGTGCAATGCTCCAACACTTGACGCCCCTCATCACTCTATAAAAGGGATCGAACTAGAGAGATAAAGGGACTGTTTTTAATGATGTTAACTCTTGGTTCTTCCATTTAATTTTTGGCTTAATCCTTGTCTAACTTAAGCATCAAAGATAGATTTATTGAGCCAACCATTGTGGCCCCTCTTATTATATGTATGATGTACTAGAACTCAAGACACTCCATGTTTCCATCCATGCAAAGGTCAAGTTAACTCTAATAAACCCCCTTTTTTTAAATCGCCATTTTTTGTAGTAGAGGCATTGGCAGCATGGAAGACTTTGGTTGCTGACCTAATGCCACGCACTAAAAAGGTAATAGCACTACCCTCAACTCTAAGGATCATTAAAATTTTTACTCAGTTTGCTACCCAACACCTAAGGCTACCTACTCAATACTACAATTAACCACACCCAACTCCGTCCAAGCCCATCTTATTTCGCATATGTGCAATGAATAAAAGCATAATTCCCCAACAATAGTCCTACTCAAACATAAGTGCTAGGGAGAGAGTGCCCAAGTACCACAAAACAATATTAATCACCTTCAATCACAGAATCACACAATGTGTAAAACCTTGAGGAGCGACATGGAGAAGCAACATGTCCCATGCAACATAACAATTATAAGGACCAACACAAAGAAACAACATTGTCTAATCTACGTTGAATCTCTAACTAAGAAATACATATTGTAAGCGATTAACCATGGCTTTGTGCATGTAAATTGGTGTTTTGGCATATTAGCATCCCTCCTCTGTTGAGCTCTATTTGAGCTCCTACGTTGATTTTTGCCTGAGCTTCGCCCAAAGCTCAACTATCAGTTGGCCTGAAGCTCCACTTTTGACTAAGATTCAACCAGAAACTCTCTTCCTCTCAAACTTCTCCCCTTTGGCCTGAAGCTCCACTTACCAATAGCTAAAAGGCTTGAAAGGATCAAATGGTGAAAATTCATCAATGGCAAAGGAATTTAAGCCATATGAGTTGAAAAGTCATGAAAGTGATGATGATTAAAGGTTGGTCATAACCAAAAAGGCTCAAAATGATGTAATGAGTGTAGAACAGCCCATGAAATGGTAAAGCTTCACTAATGAAGTCTTGAGCCTCGAGACAAAAAGGCCCGAAAGGGTTGACAATTAAAACACAAATCAATGACTTATTAAATTTTCACTGTCACGCATTGAAGGCAAAGGGGTTTCAGACCCATAAGCCAGAAGGGTTTGAAAGAGCTAAAAGCTAAAGACCGACCCATGTCTTGATAAACCAGAAATACATGAAAGATGGCAGACGATCGACAGTAAGCCACATGACTTAGCTAAAATCTTTAGGGTTATGCCAAGATTAGAATTGGCAAAATCAACTAAATGTAAGAAGATAGATCTTAAATTGGCAAAAATTAACATTGAAATACGACTCCATAATAAAAGATTAAAGAATATAGCATGTTATGGGCATGCTGTAAAACTGTGTAAAAGTCAAGAATCAAGATGTATTTATGATGATTATCCAAGCACACTTAAAGGCATTGGAGAGCTCTCCTACATGGTCGAAGACTCATAGTCACAACATATCTTCCGGAACATGTGTAACAGGCAATGAGTTCAGCATGTTCTTTATCAAGGATAACATAGTTTCCACCTGATATCTAATAAGAATAAAATAATTAAACGATAGCCAATTGAAAAATGAAACCTGACCCCCTAAACCATTTATATTAGTGAGTTTGATGCAAACTTTGTTTATGATTAATGGAAATATCATTACTTGGTTGAGTTTTAACCTAGTAATTGGAGAAGGTAGATTGGATTCAACCTGAATAGATCTGGCCCAAATGCTGATTTAATCTGATCAAAACTAGGATCATAATGGATCTGCTAGGTCCTGAATGACCACATGCAAATATTAGTGAGTTTTTGACACTTCATTGATAATTATTCACTCTATAAAATGGGTTATGTGCACCAAGGAACCTTTTTATCCTGCTAATATCTTGGTTTTTTTCCTTTTAATTCGTTAGTTGGTGCTTATATGAATTAAGCATCAAAGGAGATTCCTTAGGCCAACCGTCAAGGTATTCTTCTTGCAGGTATGATGCAGTTAGACTTTGGACACTCCATCTAACTAACGGCCATCGAGGTCAACCCTATTTAGGCTCCTCAAACAGTCATCATTTGTATCATCAAATCCTAAGGGCCACAACCAAACTGCATACTTCATGGCAAATATGAAAAGTTTCAAACTACATGAGAAAAAGTAGACAACAAGATAAACTATTAAGATCAAATAGAAATAACATGAGTGCAGAATTAGATGCCCTTTCAAAACTGGGATTACAAAGTACTCACAGAGATGGCTGGAGGCACACCCACAAGAGGATCTTCGAAGAACTTGTTTGCAAGAGCAAGAGCAAGCAGACTGCTTTGCATCCCTGAATCATGTAAATTGTTAGATAACTGGGTTCAATTCCCTAATATATATATATATATATATATATATATATATATATATATATATATATATATATATATATAATACACGAACTGAAGGTGACCTGTCTCAAAAGATAAGGTTCTTTGTAGTGGTTCTACATCTGCTGACCCACGAAATAAAATGCCAGAAAAAATATAACCAGCAACAAATGCTGATGCATGGAATGCAAACAAGAGCAGGACTAAAGAAATGCCGAAGGGGCTGACGATAGCCTTCATGTTTATTGCCAATGGTGACCCAACACAAAGAGCAGTCACAAATACTGATAGAGGCGGAAGAAAAGGTTGTATAGCAGCACAGATCCTAGGAAAAAACCTTCAAGGTACACAGACTGGTATTAGTAAATCAAAGCAACAAAAGTTCAGATATAAACGGGTAACTTATAATTACAAATAAAAGGACATTGATAACTGGATTTAAAATTTACCAAGTAATATGAATATCATTAATAAGAAATGTTCAATGAAAATCATGTTCAAACAATTGGGTACACTAAGATGGTGAAGAAACCGAGTACAGAACAGGAAATTTTAGTTAACAGTTAATTAATGTTCCTGTTAATTTAATATACAAATTACCAAATGCAAAAACAATTTGCATGTAATAGCATATGCAGTTTGCACTAGTGTTTCGATGTAACAGTTATCCACCATTATCCAACAATTAGCAGACGTGAATTATTGCATGCACAAATAGATAGTAAACTAGAAATAAAAAATGAAAACTATTCTTGTAGATAACTTGACCAAATAAGTTAATTTAGTAGAAGCATGAAACCTGTTCAAAAGAAGGCCTGCAGCAATAGGTGCGACCACAATCTGCATGATACTTGACATCATTCCTTTCACATCTACGGGTAACTTCCGGCCAATGAGCAATAAAGATAAAGTTGGTGTAACAAGAACTGCTGTGGCCGTTGATAATGATGTCATGACAATGCTTAATGGAGCAAATGGTGGATCTGTCAAGAACGTTGCATAGCTTGAAAGTTGAGCGCCACTTACACATGATACCAACATGATTCCAGCACCTGATTCATGAAAGGCTGAATTAAAAAAATAATCTGTTTTTCAGAATTTGCAAATAAATGTTGTATCTAATTACATTTCACCTAATGCATTAGGGAGATTGAAGACTGAAACTGAAATGATGCCAAATAAGTATCCAAGCAGAGGCTTAATAATGTATTGCCCAACATATCCAGCGAAAATTGCGTCTGGTTTCTTGAATGCTTCCACAAAATCTTCAGGACTTGAATTTACACCAACAGCAAACATTAGAAAGCCAAGTGCTGGTGCATAATACCTACATTATTAAGAAAATAATATCAGAATCATTACGATAAGTTGTGATTATTCGTGAAGGTATCTGATCAGCACAAATATAAGTAGTAAACTGAAGTCATAATTAAGTGGTGCATGAGCCAATGAGGCACCTATCAATATGTGGTCTGACATTTTGGTCAGATTTGATCCAAAATCGGCATAACCTGGCTGCAGGCCTGCAGCGGATACAGGCCTCTAAAGCAGTTATTACTGCCATGTTAACTATTTCATCTGTCGTTCTTAGGATGAGGATTTCAATTTTTTCCTAGTTATTATTAGTTGGTTGAGCCTGTATTAGATCCTTAGGGAGGAGGTTCAACCAAAGTTTAAAATCAGGGGATTGACACCCAAACCAGTCATTTGTAGAATAGGACCATACAGTACGAATAAACAATAAGCCGGGACATACTCTGGTATACTCTGGTAGTCTCATTCAGCACCGGAAGCTGCAACAGCCCTCTTTATCCCACAAGGCATTCTACCAACAAAAACAATATATAAATAGTTTAATAGCCGTATTGAGTCAAGTAGGATTGAAACCAATCTTCATTTGAACAGAAAATAAAATGTAATTGAATTATAATATTTTAGCTCGTTAGGAGTTTCTCTACTAAAACTATGGTTATTTACTGAGTAAGAACACTAAGAACCCCTATTACATTAAAGAAATGATGTTCATTGCCATAATGTTGTGCAATCCTACATCTAAAACTATTACAAAGTGCATTGGTATTTGGTTTGCCACTTGCGTAGCAAGTCATTGTGGTCCATCACACCTTGCACTAAAATAGCAAGGACTAGAAGGGGCACTAAAACCAACATAACCACCGGCACAAATAGGCACAAGATGAGTCATCAAATGCCTTTGATCTATATTTTGGTAGCCTAACTAATCATAGTCATAAAACGCATTAGCTCAG
Organism: Costus pulverulentus; assembly: GCA_027562315.1. Classification (NCBI taxonomy): domain Eukaryota; kingdom Viridiplantae; phylum Streptophyta; class Magnoliopsida; order Zingiberales; family Costaceae; genus Costus; species Costus pulverulentus. The sequence goes on from CM050445.1 coordinate 588,135, forward strand.
CTTCTTTTCTCTTGGCTCTCTCTCAGGTTTCTCCTTTGGTAATATTTTATATTTCTGCATCTACAATCACCAAGATCTATGTCATGAATGGCATGGGTGAATTGTGCTTCATACATTCAAGGTTGGAGACTTTGCGGCACTCAACCATAAGTTTTCTCACTACCCATTCCATGTTTAACATCATCATTATCTCCATCTTTGCCATCTTGTGTTCTAGTGTTGCTATGAACATCCTATGAAACATGACATTCATTTTATCGAGTTGTCTCCCTTATGAGCATCCAAGAGATCAATTGGGGTTATCCTGGAAATTTCTTTCCTTTATAGTTGCTTCTGTGAGTCTGTCATCGACCAAATCAGATTATTGGTTATGACAGTGTTATTGTGAGTCTGTCAAGTTGCATCATTTAATTCAAGCATCCTTGTCTTCTCCTTCTTTCTTTGGAGCTTTAAATGAATTGATACACATTAATATCATAGACTGGTTGAGAAATATATCGAGATAAATGTGCTTGATCTCCTAGCTCATCCATAAGTGGATTGTCTTCATCAACTACAAACCATTATGCCAATATGGTGTACAAATGATGAGTCAAGTAGATTAACATCAAACCTCCATTGGCCTCCTATTAGACAATCTTCTTTCAACTTCAAAAGAAGAGTCTACTATAGACCTTGGTATGGAATATGGATTAATGTGAACATGACCTTATGCTTCAACTACTCAAGGTTGTTAATTGAGCTAGAATAAGCGCTATTCATGGCAAAATTGTAAGCATGTTGCTATACAAAATCAGAATTAGCGCAGATTAGACTATTACAATTAAGAAATTTTAGAAATAATCTCAGCACAAAATAAAAAGTGCTATATATTTGAATTAGTGTAGTATCTTAAGCTAATAACCACACTTGTACCAAAATGCATGTTTGCCTCTCGGACGTAGGTCTTCTCCTAAATGGCATAAATGGCACATGCCCATATAAGCTTTAAAGCCATTAAAAAGGCTTTGACAAGAAAAGACATAAATGGAACAAACACGTATCAAGGTTTAAAGTATCGGTTCATACTGGTGTACTAGCATGTACCAGATGTACCAAACTAAATAGTACCATACACTACATGTATCGGCACAAGTACCATCACGAACCGATATGTACCACCAATATTAGATGGTACAAAATAGTTTTTTAAAACCTTGGCACATATGTTGCATTTAGCTATGATTTTTAAAGTCAAAAGGGGCTTATACCAATCTCCTTTTAGTAAGATTAATGAGACACAACTAGTATTATAGCATCAACAAAGAACTTTATGTAATTCAACCTATTGACACTGGAAATAATATCTGAAAGTGTCAATCTTGCTTTGAAACACCAAAGCAAACAAAACCTTCAATTTGAAAGAAAGTTGAGACAGGTTGAACATGAGACCAAAATGATGCACTTGGTCGAAGGATTTTGTTTCTCTCCATGATTATTGTAGTGGTTGATTTTGAACAAATGAATATAAAATTTGATTTTAAATAGCCTTACAAGTGTTCACCTATGTATTCAAACCAGGGCTCTATATCTGAGAAAGTGTATCCTCGTTAAAATGTGTGCTGGCGTCTCCATGTCAATTTGATTAGTGTCTAAATATCCTATGTTAAGCATATATGCTAGTCTAATATGAATTAAGTTGTATCATTAAGGGACCATAAATTGGATCTAAAACAATTCTTATTCCCAATTGACCAGGTAATCATGTATAACTTGGGAATATTGACCAAATTATATAATTGAATTTCACAAGATGTGATTACATTTTTTGTTGAAGGATCTTTCTATTATATGAATTGTGTAAGTACAATGTTCGATAGTATCTTAATGAATTTTCTTTATATCAATGTAATCTTGACTCTGATTAACTGTGTGAGAATTATGGTTTGATCGAATCAATTGGTTATTATGATGTTCATTTGCACAAAAACTATGTTATCTATTATGATTATTTTCCTCTGGCAAGTTTGCTTCTTGGAATCGATTGGTTATTATGATGCTCATTTGCACAAAAATTATGTTAATTATTATCCTCTAGCAAGTTTGCTTCTTGGTCACATTGAGGTCCATTTCATTCAAGTATCTTAATGAATTTTCTTTATATCAATGTTCGATAGTTGTCTTGTAATTTGAAGGTATTGCAGATTCATCAGAGCACGCTCATTCAACTATATATGATTGCTTCTAGTGATCTTGCCACATTTCATCTTGTCTTACAACTATTCAATTATATAAGTACAATGTCTAAGTGTTCTATTTTTAATATTTTGAATCTTGCTACATAATAGAAACAGGTCCATCCCCATCAGAAGAAAGCAATCAAGTTGTTTTTTCATTCGTTAAATGTAGTACGCTAGTTCTAAAAGATGGATATAAATATGGCTGAGAACACAAGACAATTGATCGGTCAATCATTCAAATTCACTAGGTAGAATAAGTGATAACTAGATAGTACTTAACCATTATAGGACTCAGATAAGTTCCACAATATCAGAATTCAGGAGTTTGCAAGAAACTGATGAATAAACATGACCTAGTGGTGAACCATGTGAAAGACGGTGGATAAACAAGTGCCAGCACTGTACTTGCTAGTACAATGTGAGGGATAAAGGAGTTTGTTTGCTTTAGAAGCTCTAAAAAACCAACTTCATGCCGCCGAACCTCCTGCAAGAAGAGAAAAAACATCGAGAAAGTCCATTTAGAGAATTTGGGATAAGCCAAATGCTTGACTAGCAATTACAAATAGCATTCCAGTACGATGCGATTATTTAAAAAAACTATTACTGAAAATATTTCTTAAATTATTTGTTTCCCTGCAAAATCTTATTTTGATTAAAGGCATATAAAAAGGGAACAACTTTTTGCGCCGAATCCGAATCCGCGAATTTATACAATCTTATTAGAGTAGCAGTTTGGATATTTTGAAATAACAACCAGTGAGGGCTCGAATTTAGCCTTCTCAGTTCGCTCGGGCTCAAATGAATCGGCCGCCTTCGCCGAACTGCATCTTCCCAACCAATACCGATCGTAGTTCGCCGCTTAAATTCACAAGATAATTTAAATAAACCAGTGATCAGAGACCAAAAAACACAAAAGGGTAAACTCATCGGCACGGAAAAAATGAATAACTTACCACAATTAAGGGACGAAGAAGAAGAAAAAGAAGAAGATGCATTAAACGCTAGTGTTTGTCGCCGAAGCAGAGGGAGATGAGAGCGCCTGTAAGCGGGGGGTGGAGGGAGGATCGTCTTCGAGCCGAGAGCTTGGGGAATCATCTCTGTAGGGTATAGGAATCAGCAAAATTTCTGGGATGGGGGCTCGTGAGTTGACTTCAAGTGTCGAGTAAGAAAGCGAAGCCATTCCGATTGCTCAAAAGAACAAGAATCGCCATTGGCGATGGAAGCTGGTTAAGGGAATTACTCGCAGCGGAAGATCCGAGAATGGAGAATATTTTGAAATCTACAGTTGGAAAGTCTCTGAAATGTGAGGGCAATTCGAGGACTGCGATGGATCGGCGTCCTCTTTTTTTTCTATTTTAGCGGCGGCTCCAATTTTCTTATACTCAGCGTCTTATGCTCCGGTTCAACCGGTTGCCTGACCCCAAGCCCAAGGATAAACGAAAGAGAGGGATTCGATCAATCAAACACCGAATCCAATTGAGGATTTTGACCTGAAATTTAGACACAAATGCGGCTCATTCTCTTCTCCGCAACGATCGCATGCGGCGTCATCTGAAGCTTAGACGCAAGCTTCTCGCCAAGGTCGTCGGACACGGAGCGAGCGACGACGTTGATGACTTCGCTAGGTGAAGCGGATTGCACGGGCGCCGAACGAAGAAGAAGCGGACGACGACGTCGACGACTTCAACGAAGGAATCAGGCGCGGACAAGGAGAATCTAGAGCGGAAGAAGCGGGGCTTTGAGGCGGCGGCGGCGGGTGTCGATAAAAGCCGCAGAGGAACAGAGCTCCAGAGGGGGAGAGATCGGCTACCAGTGAGAGGATACATACCGAGAGCGAGCACCGACGCGAGACTTTACGAGGGTGGTGAGCTGAGAGCTCTGTGAGCCGACGACAGAGTCTGTCGCCGACGAGTGAGAACAGGAGAGTGGAGTAAGAAGGTTTTTTACCCTGTTATTAGGTGAATAAAGGGGAAGTTTTCCTCCTGGAATCCGGCGATCCTTCCTCTCTGTTTCTATCTCCCTCAAGGCGGCGTCTCTTGGGTTGGTTCCAGCAGAGGCGGCTGCCGACAGCAAGGTGGAAGGGAGGCAGGCGGCCTTCCCTCCTAGCACGCTTCTCCAACAAGCTCGCAAGCGAGGCAGCGCCCGGCAGAACAAGCGACGCAACGAGTGCAGCGTCGCGGACGAAGGTAGACGGAGCTCGGCAACAACGACTGTTGAGTCAAAATCGGAACCGCAACTTCTGATTTCGATTGGCAGAGATGATTTTAGGGCTGACATCTCAAACATTGATGCCAACACACACTTGACTCTTCAGGAAAGGAAATAGTACATGGCTCTTCAGCATGACTCTTCGAAAAAATAAACACTACATGTCTTTTGGAAAAAGCAAGAGACAAATGACTCTTAAGGAAAGAGTCTGACCCTTCAAAAGATTCATGTGTAGGGACCGCCTTGCAACTGAGCCGGCATCGCATCACCTTTAAACACGTGACTCTTTTTGTCCTTTAATCATCTTCTTGAATTTCTTCAAGAACGTCATTATTAGCATCATCCATAGGATGGATCATCCGTCCATAATCTTTATACTCTCTCACATAGGATTCTCCCTTTACCTGGGTAAAATGTTCATATTGTCCAACATGGGTATAGAAGTGAGAATTGAAAGGAGTATAAAAGACATCATTTTCATCTTCCACATAAATCTTTATATTTTTCTCTTCTGAGATCAGAGTAGCTTGATAGAAGACTAAGGGAGCTTCTGTGTAAACATAATCTCGCCATAAGCATATTTGTTCTTCTAAAGGAACAGTGTTTGTTCTGTTGACATCATCAACAAAAGATACCTGCCAAAAATCTGGCATAAAATCCTGTTGGATTTTTATCAATATTTGATGTTTTGCATCATTTGGATACCCCAGAAACCAAGGGGGGCAAGAACTAATATTTAGGTCTAGGTAACTTGCAAAATCATGAAGTTTGTAGAACTTGTCAATGCAATATCTAAATTTCCATGGAAAGTTAGAAATCTTTTCTAAATGTAGTGCATGGATAACTAATCGGTCTAGTAATCCATACTGAAAGAGGTCTAGGAGGGAAACTTCTGTATCCAAAAGCTTGCAGTCCTTCCATTGTGTAAGGTCTATTGAAGCCTTCACAATAGTGAAACCTTTATCACACTTACAGTGTGGTTCCTCAGGATGTTGTTCATCTCGTTTCATAGAAATCATCGTTAGATGAAGTCCTCGAGGCCTTGTAATTTCGTTCAAGGCTATCTTTTTGAGATATGAAACTACCTTCATAAACCTTTGATGTTGCGTTCTCTTAACCAGCTCATATATTTGTTGTTTGGCTGCATAAAGGGATGGTGGGATTTTGGACTGTGAATTTGTCCATGCTGACTCCATTTCTTGGTTCCATGTTTGAGTTAACATGAGAACCTCCTGTTCGAGCTTAGTATTTTGAGTCTGTAAACTCATGATCTGATCTTTAAGAGTATTACACTCTTTTTCTAAAGCAGAAATTTTAAACTCCTTGGCAATATATGCTTCGAGTGTTTGAGGTTCCAGCTTTTGTACTTGTGTACTTGGAGGCAATGTCTTCATATACCTTAATGCTTGCAGATGTCCGGCAAGCGTATTCATAGCAGTCAAAAACCCTGCTCCATGGTGATCTTTCCAAAGTAGATCTAGGATCAGATGGTCATGGCATGTTAAGGCTGTGAAATGTCTTGGAGTTCTGAACAGATACATCTGTTCTTTTGGTGGAGCTTCTCTGAGTGCCTGAGCATAGGTTGCTCCATCTGTGTCCATTGGTTCAACAAGTAGTGGTTGTTGGACCTTTTTCCCTATCTTTTTAGAAGAGGAACTTTGGGCGGTTGCCATTTTCTGCACAACATTTTCAGTTGTCATATTTTGCTATAGCCAAAAGGCTGCTATTCTGGCCTTTGTAAAAGCCGTGATAATATGTCAGAAATGACATTATTTTTACCTTTGATATGTTCAAAGGTGATTCTGTATGCATTGTTAATACAATTATCTATAAATGATAGCCATCTCTTTTGGGAGATGCGTTTTTCATTTTTTGTATTGAAGAACTTTACGATTGTTTCACAATCTGTTCTTATTAATATTTCTTTTTTATTTAAAAGAAATAATCTAAAAGCGTCTAAGCCATAACAAACAGCTAGGAGCTCTTGATCAATACTGCTAGTGACATTTTTCTCTCGAAATTTGCCAGAAGCATATCTACAGATAGTTTCTGGTTCTGTAGTATATTTATGGATTTTTCGAAGGAGGATGGCTCCCCATCCATGTTCGCAACCATCTGTTTGGACAGTTAGATAATCACTATCCAGTGGTAACTTAAGCAAACGTAGTGTCTCTACCAATTGCCTAATTTTATTAATTTGGTTATAGTCTTCGGTGTTAAATTTCTTTGCACCAGTTAGACTTAATTTTGAGTAGAGGGGTTCACTCAGTTTATGTAGATCTTTTAAGAAAGGTCTAGCATACAGAATTCCAGCAAGATATTTCATTAGGGGTGAATCCTTATAATTTCACCAACAGAATGAAAATCATGATATTAGGATCAAATCCTAATATTGGATTTAATACCCAACAGAAAGAAGCAATTCGTAAGCTTGAAATTATCCAAATAAAAAGTTGGAAATATATAAAACCTTTTTTGCAAGACTACCTTTATTATGCTTGCAAAGCAGGTGGATACCATGACCAAGCTTTAGGAGAACGGTTATTTTTAAAATTACCTGCTCCTATTGGCTATGAAATACATTAAGCCTGGAATAATGAGGAAGGACTGCAAGCTTTTGGATACAGAAGTTTCCCTCCTAGACCTCTTTCAGTATGGATTACTAGACCGATTAGTTATCTATGCACTACATTTAGAAAAGATTTCCAACTTTCCATGGAAATTTAGATATTGCATTGACAAGTTCTACAAACTTCATGATTTTGCAGGTTACCTAGACCTAAATATTA
>CM050445.1:611038-634033 GCA_027562315.1 Costus pulverulentus
TATATTACTATTAAAATATAAATAATAATAAAATAACTATTATAAAAATAATTATTATTAGTAAAAAAAATAAAATTAATAAAAAATAATTATTATATAAATATGTTTATTATTTTTTAAATTTTTAAATTATATTTTATAAACCATAAAAAGTAAATATTTTATTTAATCGGGTACCCGCATGTACCCATTTAAATACCCGACCTCGGTTCAGGTGAGTTCAAATAGCAGATTTTTCTTAATTGGGTTGGGTTCGATTTAGGGTGGCAACACGGGTACCCAACCCATTGCCACTCCACAGAAAAACATTGTTTTATCTCCAAAATGCGGCAATTAGGGTTGGAAAAAAAATGAATCGAAATATTTATACTATACTTTGCCTTATAAAATTAAATATAAATATATTTCAATCTTATCTAGGGATGGCCCAAACTTTGAATCGGAACCGTAACTCGAACGTAGACTCGAATATTTATATATATATACATAATTAAAAAATAATAATTTTAAATTTTTCATAAAATGTAATCTTATAAATTAAAATAGAAATAAAAATATTTTTTTAATAATTATTTGTATTATAATTATATAAATATATATATACTTCTAGATGTGTTTGGGTCAAGAGACAAATGGGCCACTTTAACCCAGGCCCGATCAATACTAAAACTGCACTAGATTTAGATCCACTGTTACCCATCAAGTCTGACTCTGCAAATGGACCACTTTAAAGGGAAAAAATTTTCGGGGCCACTTTAACCAGGGCCCCAAAAATTTGAATTTTAAAGCAAAGTCAAGTATACATTAGGAGTCAACGAGTCAATGCACACAAAAACAAAATATCCAATGGTTTAGGGTGGCAACGCGGGTACTTGACCCGTTGCCACTCCTCGGAAAAACAATGTTTTATCTCCAAAATGTGCCAGTTAGGGTTGGAAAAAAAATGATTCGAAATATTTATACTATACTTTGCCTTATAAAATTAAATATAAATATATTTCAATCTTATCTGGGGATGGGCCCAAAACTTTGAGTCGGAACCGTAACTCAAACTTAGACTCAAATATATATATATATATATATATATATATATATAATTAAATAAAAAATAATTTTAAGTTTTCCATAAAATGTAATCTTATAAATTAAAATAGAAATAAATATATTTATTAATAATTATTTATATATATATATACTTCCATATATTTTTTAGGTCAAGAGACAAATGGGCCACTTTAACTCGGCCCGATCAGTACTAAAATCGCACTAGATTTCAATCTACTGTCACTCATCAAGTCCGACTCTGCAAATGGACCAATTTAAAGGGAACAAATTTTCGGGCGACTTTAACTAGGCCTCGAAAATTTGAATCTTAAAGCAAAGTCAAGTATACGTTAAGAGTCAACATACACGAAAACAAAATATCCAATGTAACGCACAAAGAGTTGTTGTCTCTAGTTGTCACGCCCCGGTCGGATCGGCCTAAGAACAGCCTTTAATCGCTGTCTCAGGACTATCTGGCGGAACACCGGAACACAACTTTCCCTAGTGTTTCCGACCCAAATTTGAAAACTCTAATTCCTCGATGAATTTTTTTTTTATCCCCAAATTACAAGGTTGCTCAGAAACCCTAACCCTAATTTAGGAAAATCCGAAATCAAACTCTAATTTGGAAATACCTCTCCCTGATTTTGACCGAAGTCAAAATTGCCAATTTAATTTGTGTTGATGACGTCAGCCTGCGTTAGCACCAAATTTTGTCCGCTGACGTCGTGCTCGCGTCAGCCGCCGATTTCGATTTCAATTTCGAAATCGAAACTCTTTTCACCGTTGACCGCTGCCGATGTTGACTCGTGCCTCGTTTCGAACGTCGCCCGCGTTCGAAAACTTTTTCGTCTTCGTCTTCGGCTTCGCCTTCGCGACGCCGCCCGCGCCGCTGCCGCTGTCGAGTGCCGCCGCACTCTGAAGTTGGCCGGGAAGGGGGACGCGCCGCCGGCCCTTGGTCCTCCTCCTTCAATTACCCCGCCGTTCAGAGCTGTCGTCACCGGAGACGACGAGGATGGCCGTTGTCGTGCTCGAGAAACAGGGGAGGAAGTAGAGCTAATATGGAAGCTTTATTTCACTAAATAAAGATACAACAACCTCTTATCGGCGACCCCCGTCGCCGCCCTCGTCCCCTCCCTCGCCGTCGACCCCTGGTCGACGGTTACAATCTCTGGTTCACCTCGCCCACCGACGTCTCCCAAGACGTCGGTTGCTCACCGTCCGCTCGCACTCCCAAAGCTCGGTGGTATGAAGGTTGGGTGAAGCCGCCTGATGCTTGCCCAAAGCTCCGTTCGGTGATCTCTTGCTCAAAGCTTCCCCTCCAACATTTATAGAGAAGCGCCGCTTCCTCCCGCGACGACCGCGTCCGACGCCCTCGTGTCGCGCGATGAAGTCGCCTGCCGCATCCGCATCGTCCGCCGTCCGTGAAGATAGGAGAGGAAGGCGCGTCCGAGTCCTACGCTTCGCCAGCCGCCTGGACGTCGTTGACCTGCTCCTTGTCCGATCCGCGCGGAGAAGGGAAGGATGCGGCGAGCTGCAGTCAACATTGAATGTTGACCGGGCTATTTTCCCCCCGTTGGCTCCGAACCCTATTCCCTTGGGCTGAGTTTGGGCTTGGATTTGGGCTTGGGTCGGACCGGTTGAACCGGGGCCTGACAATTCTCCCCTGCCCAATTTGGACATCGCCCTCGATGTCTCTAACAGGCGGATCTTGCAGCACCATTGCTCCGATTCTCAACGCCCCGATCCGACACTACTGTGCTCCCGTGGCAGTGTGTGGAACTACCTGCAGTGATCCTAATCCGCGGTTGCTCGGTTTCCTCGGCTTCCTCAGCTGGATCCTGTGCCGCTATCGCCATGAGCTTTTGCTTGCTAGGACAATCCTTTACACAGTGAGGACCGCCGCACCAAAAGCAACCCTGTGGCTTTTGCTCCCGTCGTCCCGGTGAACCCTTGTTCTGCCGGTGAAATGGTCTACCCCTCTCTGGAACTCTAGCTCACGGCGGTGTCCGTGGGGAGCCGCGCTGAGAGCCGGGCTTTGGTGGTGCCCTGGATTTCTTTAGTGTTGGTTTGAAATTTCTGTTATCCACCAGAGATTCAGCCACTGCCGCTGCCACCCTCCAGTCAACCGGCTCGCGACGTCGGACCTCCGTTTCTGCCCATGGCTGAAGGCCCCGGAGGAAGAAATACCTCCTATCGTCCTCTGCCATGCCTGGAAGCTCCATCATCAAGGTGGAGAAAGCCCTGACGTACTCCTGGATCGAGCCTGTATGTCTCAGCCTATTCAGTTTGCCACGCGCCTGGTCCGCCGAGTTTCCGGGAAGAAACTACCGCCGCAGTTCCTCACGGAACGTCTCCCAAGTCCAGCTAGTAGTTCCTGATGTAGAGCCGACTTTGGTTCGCCACCAAAGTTTCGCGTCGCCTGTGAGATAGGCGATGCACACCTGCACCCGATCTCCTGCAGAAATATGGTTAGCTGAAAATAGTTGCTCCATATCCCAGATAAAGTTTTCGACCTCTCTGGACGATCGAGCCCCCCCCCCCCCCCCCCCCCCCCCCCCCCCCCCCCCCCCCCGAACGTCGCTGGGTCAGGTACGTGCATCCTCGGTTTGGGAGCCTCCTGCTCCACCGGTGCTGCTGCTGATTGTGATACTTGCGCTAGGGCTAAACGCAGTACCCTTACTTCAGCGTGCATGTCTTCCTTCATGCGAGCCATCTCTCCTGGCAGATGGATCAGACCCTCCACGGTCTGTTGCATGACCTCGATCTGCAACCTCTGTTGCTCGATCTGCAACCTCTGCTGCTCGATTTGCAACCTCTGTTGCTCGATCAGTAATTCCTGATCCTCCACTGTCTTCTGGAGGTTTTCCACCTGTGGAATCATCCCATTGCCTCCACCACTGGTCAGACCGAGTACCTACTCGATCTGAGCGATGCGATCATCCTGGTTCACCATCTCCTCAGGTTCAGCCGTCTCCTTGGTTTTTCCTTTATACTGCCTGGGCCGGGCGTCCTCTGACGCTCCTCTAGCAGTATGGGTGATTTTTTGGAACTTCAAACTTTTCTTCACCTTCGAGGGTGAAGTTGAAGGTGCCGTGTTTGCTGGAACATGTTTGCCCGCTCTGATACCTGTTGTCACGCCTCGGTCGGATCGGCCTAAGAACAGCCCTTAACCGCTGTCTCAGGACTATCCAGCGGAACACCGGAACGCAACTCTCCCTAGGGTTTCCGACCCAAATTTGAAAACCCTAATTCCCCGATGAATTTTTTTTTATCCCCAAATTACAAGGTCGGTCAGAAACCCTAACCCTAATTTAGGAAAATCCGGAATCGAACTCTAATTTGGAAATACCTCTCCCTGATTTTGATCGAAGTCAAAATTACCGATTTAATTTGTGTTGATGACGTCAGCTTGCGTCAGCACCAAATTTCGTCTGCCGCGTAGTCGATTTCGGCCGCTGACGTCGTGCTCGCGTCAGCCGCCGATTTCGATTTCAATTTCGAAATTGAAACTCTTTTCACCGTTGACCGCTGCCGATGTTGACTCGTGCCTCGTTTCGAATGCCGCCCGCGTTCGAAAACTTTTTCGTCTTCGTATTCGGCTTCGCCTTCGCGACGCCGCCCGCGCCTCTGCCGCTGTCGAGTACCGCCGCACTCTGAAGTTGGCCGGGAAGGGGGACGCGCCGCCGGCCCTTGGTCCTCCTCCTTCAGTTACCCCGCCGTTCGGAGCTGTCGTCACCGAAGACGACGAGGATGGCCGCCGCCGTGCTCGAGAAATAGGGGAGGAAGTAGAGGTAATATGGAAGCTTTATTTCACTAAATAAAGATACAGAAACCTCTTACCGGCGACCCCCGTCGCCGCCCTCGTTCCCTCCCCCGTCGTCGACTCCTGGTCGACGGTTACAATCTCTGGTTCACCTCGCCCACCGACGTCTCCCCAGACGTCGGTTGCTCACCGTCCGCTCGCACTCCCAAAGCTCGGTGGTATGAAGGTTGGGTGAAGCCGCCTGATGCTTGCCCAAAGCTCCGTTCGGTGATCTCTTGCTCAAAGCTTCCCCTTCAACTTTTATAGAGAAGCGCCGCTTCCTCCCGTGACGACCGCGTCCGACGCCCTCGCGTCGCGCGATGAAGTTGCCTGCCGCATCCGCATCATCCGCCGTCCGTGAAGATAGGAGAGGAAGGCGCGTCCGAGTCCTACGCTTCGCCAGCCGCCTGGACGTCGTCGACCTGCTCCTTGTCCGATCCGCGCGGAGAAGGGAAGGATGCGGCGAGCTGCGGTCAACATTGAATGTTGACAGGGCTATTTTCCCCCGTTGGCACCGAACCCTATTCCCTTGGGCTGAGTTTGGGCTTGGATTTGGGCTTGGGTCGGACCGGTTGAACCGGGGCCTGACACTAGTTAAGGTAAATTTTTTAGTTTTCGTCCGCCCCACTCTTTCCATTAGGGTCAAAATTTATATTGCCCCATCCTCTACCGCTTACTCGAAAATTTATACTTCCCTACTGTTAGGCCCCAGCCCGGAATCGGGTCAACTCTGCGCCACGTGCTCAACAAATATCGCCACGTCAGCCTCTTATTGAAAATCTTCGTCATCATCGTAGCGCCGCCGCGCTCGCTCCATCCGCTCGTCCGCCGAGCTCGCGCGACCACCGTCGCCGGACTGGAGGGCCTCCGGCAGGGAAGGACCGCCTGCCCTTCCCCTCAGCCTCATCGGCGTCCGCACCTGGACACCGGCCTCCAACAAAGCTCCGCCACCCTGCTCCTCGACTCCGTCCGCCCTCGTCGTCCCAGCAGCTGCCGCCGGAACTCTCCATCGGTGGAGCCGCCGCCCGAGGGGGAGGAGGGAGAGGCGGACCACCGTCCGCCGGGCGCCTCCTCGCTGCCCGCCCGAGCGCCTCCACTCCAAGGGCTCTCCGAGGGTGGGGAGAGGAAGAGAAGGAGCTCCGCTCCTCGTCGCCTGCCCGGAAGGACGCCGCCCCACGCGGCCGTCCCGTCGCCTAGATACGCACCGGATCTCAACTCCCATCCCTTCGTCTGGATCCCGCTGGATCCTCCTCGGGACTTCGCTTCCTCCATCGCGCCTCCGCGCATTTCGTCGGGGTCGTGGGCCTCGCCAGGCCCACTCGTCGCTTCAGCCCGGCCCGTTACGCAAGGGCGTCAGACCTACCCTCTTCGGCTCGCTAGTCATCTATATGATTTTCGGTGATCTCTGATCCTCTCCTTTGATTCTATTGAAAATAATTTTCAATAATCTCTGGCACTCCTCATCGACCCAAGTACCCTTCCACGATAATTTTTTCCACCGGGTCCGATCAGAACTAAAATCGCAGTACAATTTCACCCAATGCGACCTGTCAAGTCTGGTAGAGATCGCCACTATCGACAGCGAACTTTCCTTGTGTTTCTCGCCCCACCTCCCGTCCAGTCTGCGTTCGCGACTCTGACTCTGCAACGCGCGCGAGCAGGACAAACGCACAGCTGCCTACTTTTCTTCTCCTGCTCAGTCCTCACATTGCTTCGGGGAGTCCGGGCCAACGCATGGCTCGGACCGGAACTTCCAAAAAAAATTTGTCCGACGCATTCTTTTGTCTTGTCATTGACTGGAAATTTTAGATTTAATTATTACTTTTTTATAGGAAGAGGAATTGACTTATAGTCCGGCATGTCATCAATAAATGACTATACACCAGAATGAAACTCGTCGTTGCTGTCGTCGGCACGACGCCTAAAAAATTGATCGCCTCCTCCCCGTGTCGCCGTTTTCTTTGTTCTGTCCTTTGGCGACGCAGGACACAACAGTCGGCATAGACGACGTCACCCACTTCCCTCTTCTCCACCGCACAAATGTAATCGCCACGCAGTTCCTGATTCCTCTCGTCTGCGCGTATATAAGCCGACGTCGAGCCGCCCACCCTCGTCAGCCTCCGCCGTGGCCAAGGCAAAAGAAGAGAGCTGTAGGCGAAGGAGGAGAAGAAAAGAGGGGAAGAAGAAGGAAAAAGAAGAGAGGTTTAGGCGATGGGGAGGAGGCGGCGCGGCGGGATAACGCTGCCGCTGCTGGTGGCGCTGCTTTGGGCGGTGGTGGAAGTGTTGCTGTTTGAGGCGGAGGCCATCAGTAGAGACGACTTCCCCGACGGCTTCACTTTCGGCGCAGGAAGCTCTGCTTACCAGGTGACTCCGATTAATCACAGTCACTATTCTCTTCCGATTTTTTTTCTAAACAGAAAGATGCTTTACTTCATTTATTGAGAAAAATACAATAATTTATTGAATAAATATGAAAAAATAATCTAGGCAACATCATGCCTAAAATTTTTTTCCTAATCAAGTGGTTGTGAATCTAAAAAAACATCTAACCATTTATCGTCATACAGGCTTCATCTATGATTATTCTATTCACGATAATATAATCTCTATTCATAGTTTTATTTTCAATATTTATGACCATGCAAGTTTTATCTACGATCACGTAGACTTTATTTATGATTTTATTTTTAATATCTACGATAATACAAACTTCATCCAAGATTGTGTAGCATCCATTCATAATTATTCTATTTACGATCATGCAACTTTCATCCGTAATTATTCTATCTATAATTTTATTTTAAATATACTATAAATAAATATCTAATAGAAATAAATATTCTTTATAAATAACTATAGTGGTAGTTAACTTAACGCAGCGTTAACAGAGTTGACTATTTTTTGAGATTTGTAAGATTCTTTATAAATAACCCATAATATTCTTTATAAATAAATATCGAATTGCTGCCAAAGTTTGGCTAGCAAAAATTTCCGGCCGGTGCCGTGGATTCGATGAAAGTATAAATTTCAAACAATATAAAATTAGCGACGCTTTGGAAAGCGTCGATCCCAATATTCAGACATTTCTAGAATATTTTCTTTTAGCAGAAACCAACGAACCCGCTTCAACGGAAGTATCTTACTGCGTCATCCATGACGTCACAATAAATCGAAATGACGACTCAATAATTACTTATATTTTTTGTCGCCTTGTACTCTCCTTTTAGCACAAATTAATAAATTATGGGGATTTTTTTATAATTAGGAGTAAGAAAAAAATTATATAAGAGTTATAAATAATTTTTAATATTATGTCGTATGATAAAATATCTAACTAGAATTCTCTTTAATTTTATATAAATCATATAAAAAAAATTTAAAAGGATTTTAAATTTTGATGCATACAATATAATTGACAAAAGCTTTTGTGGTTGAAAAATTCTATTTGATTTCCTTTTTTAAATAAATAAATTATATTGCTTTGCTGGGTGCAGGTAGAAGGAGCAACGGAAGAGGGCGGAAGAACTCCAAGCATATGGGATACATTTGCAAAAGCAGGTTATAACTCGTACCAAAGTGCAAATCTTAAAATAATGCCGACATGATGTCTCCTACCTAAAATTGAAAATTCTTAGTTCTTGCTTAAGAATTTTTCTCAATTAATTAACATAAAAAATAAAAATATATCAGGTTTTAATTTCATAAAATTATTCGTTTATTAAAAATAAAATATTTTACATTTTCTATTATTATGATTAACAGGCAAAACGATGGATAAGAGCACAGGAGATATAGCAGCAGATCAGTACCACAAATACAAAGTGAGAAATCGATAAATATTATATATAACAAAATTAGGAGATGAATGAACGATAATTGTTCTAGTTTGCACTGAATGCAGGAAGACGTGAAGCTGATGCATGAGATGGGGCTGGACGCTTACAGATTCTCGATCTCCTGGTCCAGGCTTATTCCAAGTAAATAGTAGCCGCCATTTCCTTTTTAATTCTCATGCTGTTTTACTTGATTTGGATAAAAATCTAGGCAGGTGATGCATATTATCCTATATGATAACCTTAGTGTAGGAGAAAAATTTGCACTTTCAGAATTTGATGGCTTCTGACTATTCAATATAGGCATAAGATTGAGTGCTACAGAGTTTCAGTACGTGCGATCAAATGGCTGAAATAAGCCATTGCATGTGGGCGAGTAGCATGCTGAGCATCTCATATCCTCCTTTGTAATTGCAGATGGCAGCGGGTCAGTGAATCCGGAAGGCTTGCAATACTACAACAACTTGATCAATGAGCTCCAGAGATATGGTACTATATGATAAATATTATTATTTAATTATAATATTTAAAATAATAATAATAATATTACAGTAATAGCATAATTACGTTATCAAATATACAGATTTTTATGTTTTTTTAGACGAAAAATTGAAAGGAAAGAATGAAAAGTACATTAAATCTAGTTACATTTTGTGTCTAGATTTAATATGTTTTCTATTTTTTCTTTATAATTTTTTGTAAAAAAAAATACACTACACGCTCGTAGGCTCGTAGCCACCAAAAAAACATCTTTGATACGGTATTTCTTTTAATGTAGGAATTGAGCCTCACGTCACTCTTCATCACTTTGACCTTCCCCAAGCACTGGAGGATGAATACAAAGGACAATTAAGCCCAAAGTTTGTGTATGTATTTTTTTCATTTTTACTAATTCATGACTGAGATAAGTTTTTTTATGTATATATTCTATTTAACATAAGAACATGTACATTTTTATAATTATATTTTTTAATACTACAGGGAAGATTTTACGAGCTACGCGAATGTTTGCTTTAGAGAGTTCGGTGATAGAGTAAAGTATTGGATCACTTTCAATGAGCCCAACATTGAGCCCATATTGGGCCACGACTTTGGAATCTTTGCCCCAGGCCGGTGCTCTCCTTTTATGGAATCCTACGGTTTTAATTGCACCGCAGGCAACTCCTCTAGTGAGCCTTACTTGGTTGCTCATCATCTCTTACTATCTCATGCCTCAGCGGCCTCTCTTTACAAACAAAACTACCAAGTTTGTGCATTTTTCCAACTTAATTTGCAAGTTTCTTTCCTGTACATGTTTTCTCTTCTTAATTTTCATACGATTAACTTTGGTCGTGCTGGTAGGAGAAGAATACTAGTTGTATTTTAGAGTACTTATCTTACACATAGAAAAATATAACACATTTGACTCTATTGCAGGCAAAACAAGGCGGTCAAATTGGAATCACACTCCTTGGTCTGTGGTATGAACCTTTTACAACCCTACCAAAGGACATAGCAGCTACTACGAGAGCAAGAGAGTTCCACATTGGCTGGTAAGTTACACTTTGTTGAGAAAATTAGAAGGATTTTTTTTTTTCTTGGGTAGAAGAAAAAATTTGAATGAAAAAATAAATGAAAAGATTTATAATTTTTTCTTCAAAATTAATTTGTTATAATCGAACGAAAAAGTTGGAGAAAACACAACGCCAATGCGCCCAACCTTTGAAATTAATTTTTTTTTTATTTTCCTTCCTCTCGAGGAAACACAACGATGGACTTTTTTCTTTCCCTACAATTTTCTTTTCTTGTAATTTTTCATTCATTATAGTTTTCTTCCCCTCAAAAGAAACAGAGTATTAAAATTTCACTCTGTAGATTTGCTCAGCCTCTAAAATTTAACATAAACACATGTATTTCTAATTTGATATGCTTTAACCAATGTAGATTTGCCCAGCCTCTAAAATTAATTTTCTTTTTTTTTTCCTCTTAAAGAAACAGAATGATAGACTTTTTTTTTTCTCTGCAATTTTCTTTGCTTGCAACTTTTCATTCCTTATAATTTTCTTTCCCTCTAAGAAACTTTCACTCTTCATTTAAGAAACTTTCACTCTTCATTTAACATAAACACATATTTCTAATTTGATATGCTTTAACCAACGCAGGTTCATGGATCCCCTAACGAAGGGGACGTACCCCACTGTAATGGCAAACAATGTAGGATCTCGCTTGCCAACCTTCAAGCCAGAAGAATCTGTAATGTTAAGGGGTTCCTTTGATTTCATTGGATTAAATCACTACCAAGCAGTCTTTCTCCAAGAAGCTGCCGATTACCCAGATTGGTCTAAAATACCTGAATACTACACTGACATGTCTGTCAGTTTTGTAGGTAAGGAAAACTATTTTCTTTGTTTTTACTTACGGAAACACTTTTTTTTTTCTAAACACTTTGCAAACTGTGTTCTTCCGTGCAGCTCCACAGACACGAGCCATAAAGGTACAACAAATTGTTTTGATTCTCGAGTTTTAAAGAAAAACAATTTTTTGAATACAAGTTTAACACACTATGAAACTTGGTTTTCAGCTATTTGTTTCAGATGATCCACCCTCTATGCCTTCGACTCCTTGGGCACTGCAAAAGCTACTGGAGTACATGAAGGAAAACTATGGAAATCCACCGATTATGATTCATGAAAATGGTGAGTATTCATATAAATACCTTTTAAATTTTAACAAAAACAATTGTCTATACTAGAGACAATATAGATCTGCCTCCACTGGCTGTGTTTAGTAGAAAGGAGAAAAAAAAAAAAAAGAGAAGGAAAAAAAAGAAAAGATGAGGGTACGTGCTCACATGCGTTCTGTCAGGGTTCAGAGGATGTTCGATGTAAAACTAGTTACCCGACATTAGGCACTAGGAAAGTGCATTCATGATAGTTCAGCGAGCAGCAAGCTTGAGCTCGTGTGCGGCAGAGACAATGGCAATGACTTGCGTTCGGTAGTGAGTGGCGAGCTCACGTGGACTCATGGACGGATGGCGAGGGTGAAGCAAACGGCAGCACGATGAGGGCAAGGTGGATGGCAGCACGGGCAAGCTCGAGCTCGCATGGATAGCAACATGATGAGCTTGAGCTTGTGTGGACGGTGGTGAGGGCAAGGCGGATTATAGTAAGGGCGAGCTCAAGCTTGCATGGATGGAGGCAAGAGTGAGGCAGATGGCAGCGAGAGCAAGTTGTTAGCATATTTTCAATTAAGCGAAAAGAGTTTCAAGGGAAAATACTCCCATTTTTTCATCCTACTAAACAAGAAAAAAAAGAGATTTTTCTTTTTCTTTTTCTTTTCTTTCTTACTTTCCTCCCTACTAAACACAAAATGTTTGGTTTGATTCAGGCTACGCAGAGTACAATATTGATCCTGCAACAAGTGAAAAGGAATACGAAGATGGATTCAGAGCAAGATTCATAGAAGACTACTTAGAGGGCATGCTCCTAGCCATAAGGTATATTCATTTCATTCATATTAGAAAAACCTTAAATAGGGGTCACCTCTATAATGAGTGATGCAAGTGCAGGAATGGATCAAACACCAGGGGATATTTTGCTTGGTCCTTGCTAGATTGCTTTGAGTTGGTTTTTGGATACACATCTAGATATGGTCTCTATGGGGTTGACTACAGTGCACCGAATCGAACAAGGTACCGCAGGTATTCCGGCAACTGGTACTCCAAATTTCTCCAGCCTAAAAGTCAAAGCCAGGGATCTAGTGGCGTTTATGTGGAATAATTATACATTTATTCAGCTTGTCAAGTTGACTTTTTCTCCATATAGTTGACATGCGTATGTAAGTACTGAACATGGAATATAAACTTTTTCGTAGTATGAGATTGAAGCTTTTATACCCTTGCTGTGTTTGGTAGTGCTATTGTTGAGTAAGATCATATCTCATTTTATAGAAGTCAACTGCATCCAAAAATTATGTTTTAGAATTTTAAGTTTAGATTTTTTTTCATATTAAATAATTATTTAAAATTTGATTTATTCTATCATTAAACCAAATTGAACCTATTCAGTTTAGATAAAAATAGAACCAAATAAAAAAATTTCATTTTCATACTATTTTGATTTATCAGGTTGACCTAATTTTTGTTCTTCCAGTCTTAAACTAAACTTTGCTTAGGGCAAATGCTAGTTTGATTTAATATTCGATCTGCCGCTCAAAAGAAAGGAAAGAAAGTCAAGAGCAGCACATGGGGAGCTGCGAAAACAAGCAGAGGCACTGACTGAAGAAAGGAGAAAAGCGCATCGAGTCAAACCAACACCCAAAAAGAAAGAGAAGAAGAAGACTTTTGAATTCACAGCCCGCCAAGCGTACGAAAAAAACACACCCCTTAAAATCACTCTTTATATTGTGCTTACTCAAAGACAAAAGAAAAAATAGGTAGATTGATATAACTATACACTAATAGCTTGTTTAGTAGAAAAGAAAGAATGAGATGTTTAGTAGGATAGACAGGAAATAAGAAAGAAAAAAAATGAGAGAAAAAATGCCTTATTTGTTTTCTGCTTAAATCGAAAAAAAAGTTAGATTTACTCTTCTAATATCTATTTTCATCATTCTCTTTTTTATGTCACATCTCCCTCTCGTGCCTCACTGTCATTATCATCGTTGTTGCTGTCACCTCTCACCTCTTGTTGTTGCTTTTTCACCATTGCCTCTTATTGTCGTCGTCGGCATAAAAAAAACAATAAGATGTGTCTATCAATCGTTATAATTAACATAAAGAGAAAAAAAATATAATTATTTTTTTTATTTTTCTTTTTTTCTTATTTTTTTCCTTTCAAATTTATCCAATCTGAAACTATACATATATTTAAAATTTATCTATTTATAATTATTAAATACTATTTTAACTATATAGTATATTTTTAAGCGTGATGAGGTGCGTAAGTTTTTTTTAAGCGGGTAATTTAGATATTTTTTATGAATTTTAAAACAGAAATATATTTTAATCCATTATATTAAATTCTTTCCACTACACCATAGGTGAAGGCTTAGAATAAGAAAATACTTAAACCACAACACGAATCTCAAAGTATGATTGAACGACTGATTTTATCCCTTTCAAAAAATCTTAAGCATTCCTAAAAATCTAAAATCTATATATTTCTATTTCAACCCTTACATTTAAAATTTAACTAGAGATTTATCACTTTAGGAATTTTCGTTTCTTCACTTTAAAGATCTTAAAGGGGACTCGATCTGTATTTTAGAAAATAAAATTTAAATCAAGGAGTTTTGAAATTACCATACGGATCTGAAAAAAAAATCTGAAAACTTAAAACCCGATCCACTTTAAGAAATATATACTCTTTTAGAAATAAATTTTAGATCCGATTGGCCACGAGCCCACGATTTACATTTCTCATTTTTTTCCCACGGCGTTACACCAAGATCGGGCACGTTGCAACCTCCCTTTACTGTTCAGTCAATTGGCTCAATTTAAGTGGCCCCATTCGATCGCTCCGCCAATCACTGAAGGGTGAACATCCGCGCTTTTGTTTTGGTAGATGCTGGTATGAGAGAACGGAGAGATGGAGTGGAGGTGGAGCTACTAATATATATATAGATATATAGTTAAAAAAAATATATATATATATATAGATATATATATTTCTTTGATAGCGACAGGACGACGCTTCACAGAGTTTCCTTCTTCCCGTC
Organism: Costus pulverulentus; assembly: GCA_027562315.1. Classification (NCBI taxonomy): domain Eukaryota; kingdom Viridiplantae; phylum Streptophyta; class Magnoliopsida; order Zingiberales; family Costaceae; genus Costus; species Costus pulverulentus. The sequence continues at coordinate 625,418 of CM050445.1, forward strand.
ACGCGCGCGCCTGCTCCTCTCTCGCTCCGTCTCCCGCGCTCGCCGGCGCTGGCGACTACACTGCTCAACTTTCCTCGAGGCCAACCCCAGCTCTCGAGGTTGCGAACCGCTACCCTTCCGATCTCTCTTTCTTTCTCCCTCTTTCCTCCTCTGATTCCGCTCTGCCTTCATATCGCTCTCGATCGGGGTTTTTCTCCGTTCTTTGTCGATTTTTCGCTTCGCTAAATGTTCCGGGAACCTTCCGTCGGGAGCGACAGGATACCGGCGCCTTCCACTGTTTCGCTGCCTTTCTGCGCGCTGCTATTCCGGTTGTGGTTTGTCTGGCCGTGTGCATTGATTTGGAGGCTTGCGCTTCTCCGTTCCTTGAATCCTTGCTTAGGGTTTTGAATCGATCGCGCTACTTAATGGATTGAGTGATTCTGATAGGACAGAGTGATGGCTTCGCGTGATTCAATTCATTCTTTGCTGTTTTAGTTCTGGTTCTTGTGACTAACTCTTTATTCCAGTGGACTAATCTTTTCTTACTCTTAGGTTACTAGGTGATTTGTGCTCCATATGGATCAGGTGAGCAAATGGCACACTATTTAACGCATTATGTAAATATCTATGCCAGTAAGTGGAAGGATTTTGAGTGGTAACGTGGTGGGAGTGTTGGTCTTAGTATGAAAAGGTCGAGAAGATTGGAGAAGGGACGTACGGAGTGGTGTACAAGGCTCGGGACCGCCTAACTAATCAGATGATTGCTCTTAAGAAGATCCGGCTTGAACAGGAAGATGAGGGTGTCCCCAGTACCGCCATCCGAGAGATCTCACTGTTGAAGGAAATGCAGCATAGTAACATTGTCAGGTCATGCTCGGACACCGAGAAAATTTCTTAATCATGTTTATGTAGTTTGCAAATACTTAATGTATTTGATCTCTTTATATTGTATTTACTATTTAATTAGTTCTAATTGCAGGAATCTGCAAACCATAACAAAGATCAACTTGCGAAATGAATGTACAGTATTTCAAAGCTTCGGAACGTCGATATCTTTTATTTTAACTATTTCCATCTTTCTCTATTCTCGGTTTTTGTTATGATATATAAAACATCTATTTACAATTATCAAACAAACGTATGGTACAATACAACTATTAATCAAGGTTAAAATTATTTTAGTAGCTAAAGTAGTAGTGTAACAGGATTTGAATGAGTTCCATATCAGCACATCGTATATGGCATGAGAATGAGGGATACTACTTTTTTTTTTCTAAAGAAACCCTTTTTAATGTAATCCACCTCTGTAATGTGCTGATCACAGTACATTCTTAGTTTGACTTTTTAGACATTGTTCTTAGATGCATAGTTAGTGTGAGCAATATATAACGGTTCAAGAAGAATCTGGTCTAATACTATACCTTGTCGGTACTTCTGGTACCATGACTTAAGTGTGTCGGGACGTCTGGTATCATAACTTTACTATGTTGGTATGTTCAGTATATATTGGTTTGAGACCAAGATTTAAAGATCTGGACGACAGCTAGATCGGTACATACTAATTGTACCGGACAAAATCCCGATGAAATTGGGCGGAGCAGAGGAAGAAATAAGAAGAAGAAGGAGGAAAACCAGGACAAGGTCCGCTGCTTTGTTGGACTGGTCCAAAGAAGAAAAATATGTCGGTTCGGATTGGTTTTTAAAAACATTGTTCAAGAATAGACCAGGCTGAGATATATTACCTTGGTTGGTATATGTTTATTACTTCTTAGTTGAAAGAACATATAACTATGCAATAAAGCATAGAATGGCATAAGAGACTGCAAATGATTAACACCCATTAATAGCACTAATTGATGCTAACTTTCAAGTTTCATTGTAATACTTGCTAAAAAATTCAAATTAAAACAACTTAACTAAAAATTTGTTAAATACATTAATGAACAACACATATAAAGGAAACAATTAAAGATTCTTGAAGAGCATGAAAGTCATATTACTTGTGCTTTAGCTTTAACGTTCTCAATCTTATTCTTAATGGCCATGAACAATTTGTATCAAGGTTTTAAATATTGGTCCTGAGTGGTACAAATGGTATATACCGGTTTGAGATCAGTTTGATATTGGTGGTGTCAATATATACAATACAATATAGTGTTAGCATGTTTGATGTGTTTTGGCTTGAGACAGGACCTGATTGAGATTATAAACTTTGGTATGAATAACTAATTCCGGAGGTTGGTGATGGCTTCTCATCACCAACTTTTTGGAACTTGTTCCATCTTAATGGTGCGTGATATGTTGAAAATATGTTACTGTACAGTTGAGAATTAGTAACTTAATGTAGTGTTCTCGATAAGGTATCAACATTTTTTATCACATCTCATCTATGCTTAAGTGCTTGGTTTCCCTTTTAGATATCTCTGTGTTATTTTGGAGCTCCTATAATGTATCTCCATGAGAATCATGAGGACTGCAAAACTAGGTGATATAGGACCATTATTCTAGCTTTCTGAACATCCATTAACAAGGTAGGCCTCCTCCCAAGCTTGTTTATTTTAATTGCAAAAGTTGAGCATATTTGTGTGTTAGAAGGTAAAACTTCAAGTATATAGGTAAAGATTCCATCATGCGTTTCAGGAGCCCTTTGAGATCTTTACCTTCTAGTTGTGCTTAGTTAGAAGAATGAATTGACATTGTGATATACCATGTAGACAATAATATCGCATTGATGGCCTTTCATTCAAGTTAATAGAATATGTGATGCAAGCAAAAGAGTTTTTGATTATACGGTACCTCGTTTATGCAAGAAATCCTCTAGGAAGAAATTTGCTTTAATATCGCTTCTTCAAATGCTGGAGCTGATTCCGGTATTCTTCCTCTAATATCACTTAAACAAGTATAGATCTGTTGGCATATTTTAGGTATACATTGCTGATGCTCATTACGAAAAGTCTTTGTCATACTTTTAAAAGCCAACTAGAATTGGAAGGAATTGATGATAGATGTTAGAAGGGACTTAGAAGCTTCAGAGAAAAAGAGGATGACTATGGAATCAATCCTCGATAAAACTTTGAAATAGTCTGAAACAATATCATAAATTGAAACAACAAACTCTCAACTGCATACCTACTTATTCTCACAACAGAAACTCCTGGAAATAATATAATAAATCAAAATCAAGTGTGCATTGTCATTTTAATACTTTCCATTCACGACATTCAATGCTCTTCCACATCAAAACTAATTTGCTATTTGGTTGTCTTTGTCTTATTCTACCTAGTCCTTGGTTTGACATGAAGTCAGCCTTAATGTCTTACTGTAACTTTAAGATAAACACTATAGTCATAACATCTAAAAATATCAATATAAAAATTCATCCGTTACATTCTAGCCAAAAACAAATGTCAAATTACCTGGAAAAGAGATATTTCGGTGGTTTTATAGTGATATTGCATTATTGAATGTGATTTTGTGATAAAAAGCAAACTTGGCCTAGTAAAATTTGTGAACCTATATTATATAATATAGGGCTAATATGCTAACATATGCTGAATATCGTTTTCGATCATCCCATCCAGACTGACTATATTAGCATTAAGTTTTACTTGTATAATGGATTGTTCAACAAAAATATGGAGTTAATGTGATAATCAAGATTCAAGGGTATGGCATGACTTATACAATCAAGTAAGAGATTTTGATAACCTGTAAAGCATTAGTATAACATTTAACAAATGGGTGGTACAATTCATAAGTCAATTAGTCCAACGCAGGATGATAGCTGCTGACAAATGAAAATATTGAAAAATGGATAATTGATCAACTGAAGGTTTAGTTTACTAATGATTGGGTGAAGGCTTTTTGGTTAGGGGTTTAGCTGCCAACAGGCCTTGCAGAATAAGCAAATGAACCATGTCCTTTGTTTTGATGTATAACTTAAAAATCATCCTATTGCTTGGATAAATCAATTAGAAAAGGAAAAGTTCATACAGATATCACACAGAAGAAACTTATGTTAAGATTCGTTTAAAAACCTAGATATGTTAATGATTTATTGATGAATCGCAAGTGTTGGATATAAGAGAATAGTTGGTAATACTAAACTATAGTTACTACGTATTGAGACATTTGTAGGATTTTTAGAATTTAATTTCCTATTTCTGCAAATTAGTTTGATAATACCACATTGTATATTCCTGTGACCGTAATTCAATTTGTCATAATGTTGGACCTAGTTGCCATTTCGAATTATAGATAGTTTTCAACTAACAATATAAAGATATTAGCTGTACTTCTATAGTTCTTCCAGACATGAATATGCTGAAAATTCTCCTTGTACATTAATACTGGACCTGTCGAAAATTCAATCATATTTCTGCTAGTTTAATTCTGCAATGGCTTTCCAGAAATAGTGACATTAATTCTTGTATTTATGGATTATTATTTAATACAAAACTTTATTTTTTTTAATTCTGTAACAGCTCAAAACCTTATGACGTTTGAACTGGTTTATGATAGCAGGTTACATGATGTAGTGCACAGTGAGAAAAGAATATACTTAGTTTTTGAGTATCTGGACCTGGACTTGAAGAAGCACATGGATTCTTGTCCTGAACTTTCTAAAGATTCTCGTTTAATAAAAGTGAGGGTTTTGTTCCGTTGATTTTGATTAGCAAATTTAAGAATTTATTTCTTAATTATGGGCTTATACTTTGCAAAAGTTGTATGCTGATCTTTGCATTCCTGTGTTTTTTATTGCACTAAAGTTGTGCACAATTAGCACAATCATTTTTTTTAATAAATAGTTTCAAAATCATTAATCTTCTCCACTCCATGCTTCTAACAGGTGCAGATTTGAGAATCTAGAATTATTGTTTTATGTTATTAATCAAGCTGATATTATCTTGATATTTTATTCATCCGTTTAGGCTTTTTAGGCTAGGTTTAATAGAATTCTAGAAGGGCAACATTAGGATACGAAGCTATAATAAGCTAACAATAAAAATATAAATTGCATTTCTAACTTTCTAATTACCCACTTTCCAGTTTCCATCTATTTTTTTCTTCTAATAAACGTAGTCTTTCTCAGTTTTCCTATGATTTTTTTGAATGAAAATTCATTAAGTTATTTTTCTTGCCTTTAATTTACTTGTAATGGTGAATGTTGAAGGTTGGGATGAATACTTTCCCATATTTACATCTGGGGTGTTTATTTTACTGGTCTAATTATTTGTTTTTTCTCCTTTTCATCTGTTATCTTATAAACTATGTTCATGTTAATCTTTAAGCCTTGTTAGCTTAATAATACTGTCAATCATTTATATATGTAAACATAAAATGACCACTGTCAATCATTCGTGAAAAGGGCATAATTTTAATACTGCCAAACATGTTAGTTATTACGTGCTATATCTTGTACGCTTGCAAAATGTACATTATCGTCATGCATCAATCTTCAAGGCTGACAGGTGATCCTTCCTTTTCTCATGTAGAGTTTTCTCCATCAAATTTTATGTGGTATTGCATACTGCCATTCTCATAGGGTTCTTCACCGTGATCTGAAGCCCCAGAATTTGCTGATTGATCGACATAGTAATTCCATAAAGCTCGCAGACTTTGGGTTAGCAAGGGCATTTGGGATTCCCGTCCGTACATTTACTCATGAGGTAGCTTATTATTTGATGACATTTCTTTTCTTAATTAATTTTCAAATTTAGGTTCATTAAGTACTTTTAGAGTATATTCTTTGTTAACCATATGAGAATAACTTAAATACTCCGTAGGAAAAATAAATTATTGTTGACAGTTTATTCAAGCACAAGACAACTGATTGTAACACATGCTTTGTTTCAATTGACATGAGCTACCTGCTGTGATAATGTTTATGGCATCTAGTCATTTCTTTCTTTACAAATTAGATTTGCCATTTGTCTTTCCGTTGTATTTTTTTTTTTTGTTCATTTGGAAATTTCTGTTTGCCGTTACATATTTTCTTATTTCAGGTTGTGACCTTGTGGTATAGGGCACCAGAAATTCTTCTTGGGTCTCACCTCTACTCTACACCAGTAGATGTGTGGTCAATAGGTTGTATTTTTGCAGAAATGGTTAATCAACGGCCACTATTCCCTGGAGATTCTGAGATTGATCAATTATATAGGATTTTCAGGTTCACTTAATTTCATTAGGTTTTAAGATGGTTCCATTTTCTGCTGTTTTTGTACGTAGATAATTCTTATAGAATTTCCTTTACCATGTATCATTGAAGATTTTTGGGTACTCCAAATGAAGAAAGTTGGCCAGGAGTTACTTCATTACCTGACTTCAAGTCGACCTTCCCCAAGTGGGTTTCTAAGGTGTAAATGCGAACTTACTATTCAATATTCATATCTGCATCACGTATTGTTCATTATGACCCTAAATTTACTTTGGTTTTCTATACTCGTTAGAACAACAATAAGCCCTATGTCTCAACTATTTGGATGCTTTTTAATAATTATCTTTTGTATTTTTGGACAGAAAGTTTTCTTTGGTCTCTGTCATTACCATCACCTATCTTTGTTGATTCAACATTTCAACTCAGTACTGCATATTTATATATAAAAGTAGTGTGATGGTACAACCTGAAATCTGATCAATCATTTCCTATTAGTTTTTTTGTTGTTAAATGGAGTTAGTAATTTAGTTTATGGAGAATAAGTGCATTTATTTGGCTGTGTTATTTGAGTAAACTTAACTGTTTAGAGGGAGAATTTTCTTCTTTCTTTACTTTTTGCACATTATATACTAGATATAAGGAGTCTGCTTTGTTTTGCTAATGAGCTTCACGCCCTTCCATCACCATCATAGCTCACAAGGGCCTTCAATGGAGAAAATTCTTCTTGATTTTTTCTTTGAGGCGCCCGAAAATACTTGGGATACAGTAACATGGGTCTTCTTAGGACTAGTAAATGCTAGTATATTTACCAGACGACACTAGTATACTGACTGAGCATACTGGGCAGACTGAAGCACAGATTCCAGGTCACGTGTACCAGTCTAACCTGGTACGTGCTAGATCCAGTAGTACAGTAAACCTGGTAATGTTTCGTATTGACTGGTTTTCTAAATAATTCCTGGAACATGTCTATTGTCTCGTCATCTAGTTTCTAATCTACTTACCCTAACTGTTCATCTTATTACCCTCAGTTTATACTTAAACTTTATTACATTTTTCTTGACTGCTCAAAACTATCTCCTAAGGTAAAGACTAAAGATAACAGTGTTTCATAAACATCATTGGTCTTGCAATTAATTTGTATGAACTTCTTTTCTTTTCTTAGAAGCGCACAAATATCATAAACTCGTCTCCATTTTAACTAGCTTGAATATACCCTTAAGTTATAGAATTAGAAATAACGAGAACTATTTGTGCATTTACTTTCCAGAAGCTGGCAACGGTTGTGCCCACTCTTGAACCTGCAGGAGTTGACCTTCTGGAGGTTAGATTTGCTAAACATTTTCATTTCATTTCAATATTTTATGCACTCCAACATTATGCCCCAATATCAAACAAAACAGCCGATAGTACTTAACTTTATGTAGAACAAACGAATATAAGACAGCTGTTCCAGTCTCCAGATTAGCAAAAATAAACGCAGACATTTATTTGCTGCTTTTTGAAAAACATAGAAGGGAATTTATGCTGAATTGCTGATTAGGTGTTTACCAAGAAGGGCTCGTGTTTTTTAAATTTTACGACATATGACGTCCTACCTGTTATGCGTATGCTTAGAGCTCTTTTTGGTAAAAATGAAAAACGTGGGATTTCCTTGTAAACCGCCAAACAAAATGCATTTCTACGTAAATAGCTTATAAACATATTGGTGATATAATACTGCCTTCAGGTACGATTATAAAAATCAAATGCCTTGTTATAAGTCATCTTTTTTCCTAATTCGCCGAATGTTGCTGACAGTCATATGTAATTCTTATGTAACTACTAGCTGATCCCTCTATTGTGCACAGAAAATGCTATGCTTGGAGCCAGGCAAAAGAATCAGTGCTCGCAAGGCTCTCGAACATGAGTACTTTAGTGATCTCGGGGTAGTACCATAACCTTTATCGCTCTATATATGGTCTTTGGGAGTGCATATTATGATATGAGATCCAAACTCTTAGATTTTAGTGTGTGAAATTTGTTTGTTTTACATTTGTTGCAATCTCCATAGAACGTGTTTGTTATAGGAGTATAAGTAACTTGGGTGCTTGATTTTATTTTAACAAAGTTGATTTTTTTTTGTTTGCTTGTTTTGTTTTGGATGTCTTGCATATATTCATCTTTGCAAATGATTCAACTTTGTAGCGCTACTAAATTCCTAGAAAATTTTGGTGGCTTTGAATCAGGTAAAGGAAGTGAACCAAAAATGTAATATGCCTCTGTTTGTCTAAGGTAGACAGACATTTGATTCAACTGTACAATCGGTTTTCTTGATTCTGTGTGAGGTTGGAGTTTAAACGATCTGGCAATTGGGCCAACGTTGTGCTTATTGTGATGCCGTTTTATCCTCGGGCCGGATCGAGGAGCGTATGGGCCATGCGGCAGTCCAAATCAACCGCAAGGCCCGGATGCAAGCGGCGAGCGAAGCTCGCGACGGA